>JASCZI010242121.1:23928-36416 GCA_036250425.1 Stylosanthes scabra | reverse complement strand
AAAGAAATATGGAATGATTCTTGAATATGTTTGAATGCCTATTTTCTCAAACTCAACAATTCAAAACATGAAAGATCAATTATTCATCAATAACCGAATCTTTAAAGATCATGACAAAGAATCAAACAAGAAGCAAATCAATCATCTATGTGATAAAAATACAGATTCATATAATGGCACGTACATTCAATTCATCATCTCTAATGCAAAGAACAAATGTGAAAGATCATTCTTGAACTAGCTTATGACAGCAAGATCAATGCAAAACCAGATTTCATGTTACTTATCCAATCAAACTTCAATCTTGACAATTCACAAACCATCTAATGATATGTTTAATTTCATAATCTAGAATAGAAATTAAACCAAAAGTAAGAACCAATTATACCTCTCGGTTGAACTTGATTCTTGAATTGATGAACAAGAAGAATCCTTTGAATATTGGTAGAAACTTGCAGATTTTGATATGTTATTGGATTAATCCATTGGCTTGATAGAATAGAGCTCCTTCTCCTTAATCTTCAAATGTGTTTAGCCACTCATGATGATGAATGACTTAAAGAAGGGTATGAAGATGGTTCTTGAATTCATGAACATTCAAAGAACTCAAAGGAAAGTAAGAAAGATAGAATCTTGAGAGAAAACAAAAGATAGAACTGAATATACTTCTCTTCACTAATTGAATTGCAATGTACAAAAGATGAATGAAAAATTTCAATTTAAAACTAAACTAAATTCCCAATAAGAGAATCTAATCTATGACCTAATGAAAATGTAAAATGAAATCTAAATCTGAATATGTATGAATGAATTTTTTCCTAATTGAAGTTTTCCATCTATTTATAGGTTTACATAAGGGAGAAATGAAATACAAATGTATTTTGAAATGAAATTACAATTTCTGCATAAAACAGCTTGTCCCATGCCTAGACTTTGGCTCTGGCGCCTAGGCATGGGCTGTCATAAGAGCTGGTCCTGGATGCCTAGGCGTTGGTGCTGGCGCCTAGGCGTTGTATTGATGTGCTTGAGCTCTGGTGCTGTCTAGGCCACGCCTAAACTTTGATTCTGGCGCCTAGACTTTGGTCCTTGATGCCGTCTAGGACACGCCTAGGCGATGGATGTCACGCCTAGGCGTTGGTGTCTTAGTGCTTGCCTAAACCACGCCTAGACTTTGGGTTGGACGCCTAGGCGTTGGCTTGAGTGTTTGCCTAGGCCACGCCTAGGCGTTGGCTTCCTGAAGGTTGTCCAAGCCACGCCTAGACTTTGAAGTGGGTGCCTAGGCGTTGGCTCTGGATGTTGCCAGTGACGCCTAGGCGCCGAGTGCCACGCCTAGGCATGGGGCTCCCTGCTTCAATGCTTTAAAACTCTGTTTTCTTGCTCCTTAAGCTTTTTTATTCGTTTTTCCTGTAAATTAACAATAAAATACTCAAAGTACCTATAAAATATAATAATTAACAATTTATGAAGGTATTTACTAATTTAATATGATTTTAAGTTATTTATATGAAAAACAATGCATGAATTGGGAGAAGAAATCTCTAATGATAGTCATGCATAAAAAATATAGGTGAGTTTTTTTTTTTTTAAATAGGTAATTTAGTTTTATCAAAGTAGTAGCAAAATTGCATGTTTATTTGTTTGTTAGTTGAATTTATAACAAAAATAGTTGAATTACATATAGAAGAAAAAAAAGTTATAACTTGATTTTTTTGGAGATCTTGGCTCCAATGTTTTGAAAAAGCAGTACAGAAGAAGTTGGGTATTGATGTATAAAAATTATAAAATTAAAAAGTGAAAATTAAGAGAATTTAAAATTGAAGGACCTATTAGATAATTGTGAGGTGTATCACTTAGTTCTGGAAACTAAAGCCTATTGTTTCATGAATGTATATATAATTATTGAGTTAATAGAGAGTTACAGTTGTATGCTAAGTATGATGGACCTAACTTAATGAGATGGATTTGTATTACACAATTTGTTTGTTTGAGAAAATAATGAGCAACAATAGAAAAAAAATGATAATCGGTACAATCGTCAAGTATTCTTTAAAAATAGGAAAATTCAAAAAAGGATAAAATAATATAGATCGTGGATCATGGGTTGCAGATGTTACGCTTGGCAATTCTCAATGCTTATTGCAAGTTATATATTAATATTTTTATTAAAAAGAAAATGAACAAACAGAATCTAAAAATATAAGAAAGAAGAATAGAAATTAGGATAGGTGTGCACATAAATTAAAAATTATAGAACAAAAATAACAATTCATAAGAAAGAATGAATATTTGTTATAATATATTGAATATTGTGGGAGATGAATATTTTTCATTTGATGTTTCCATCGGTTAAAGATCGGATTGTTTGTTATAATATTAAGTATTTAATAATTTCTTGAAGCATGTACGTATGACATATATAAGTAGTAACATGACTTTTATAAGGAAAAGTATGTTTATGCATGAATGAGTTGGTTTATACTATGATTCTTATTAATAGGAACAAAATTATCAGAATTTACGTGATGAGAATTAGGAATCACAGTCTCATTGTTATGAGAAGCAAATTTATTACACATAGTACCAAAACAGGAAGAATTAGAATTACAATGAGCAGTAGCGGATTGAGTTAAAGGAATTGCAGAATGAAGTAGATTGTGATGTACTAACAGAAAGATTGTATCTTGGAATCACCGGATTATCAAATGAGAAGAATTATGAATAATTTGGAGACCTAAGAGTTTAACGTACATTCAACATTATTTATTTTAGCGGTTGGTCACATAGTCTCATTATTGTAGCACATATAATTTTTTTTTTGAATTACAATTTGTTATTCTTAGAAACAAAATTCGATATGGTTACCTCTTTTCCATTGTTAAATTCTTCAACGTGGATGTTGATAATAAATTGGAGCAGGAAAGAAATTCAATTCTATGCTGCTTTTTTCAAATGAACTATTAGCTCAGTTGGAGCGTGATGATAATAACATGAAGTTCGTAGCAGGTCACCAAGGCAAGCTCGGCGTAGCTCCATGCTCATTTGGTTTTGTGCTTCCATTTCTGAAAAAAAAAAAAAGAAAAGGAAAGACAAGAAAGAAATGGGGTCGTTAAATTCGGTCCCACGGTGGGCGTCAATGTTTTGAGTTGGTTGAGTAGAGCTCTTCCACGGTTAAGATGCAGCAACTAGATAGGCTTAGGGAAGAACCACCTCGGACTTCAAAAAGAACAACCATCTCAGACAGTTCGAAGAACCATCTCAGACAGTTCGAAGAACCATCTCAGACAGTTCGTGGAACGGCGGGGGTTGGATTTGCAAGGTCACTTCGACGACCAAGTTAGTGGAATATTTAATAATAAATGTTAAGTGAGTAAACAACTTAGAGTATATCTGACCTAGCTAGACCTAGAGTTATTTATAGACGTTGGTAACTGCTTGGTTGTGCAGTTTGTGAGACTGATAGAATTTGTTATTATCTTTCCATATTATGAGGAAGTGGATACTTGATTGACAAGGTCAAATATGTTTATTTTAATTTTATTTTAGTGGTGCCAATTTTGCAAATGTTTAATTAATTAGAATTGAATTGGCCGAATTATAACTTGATTTATATTTTTTGGGTCGAAGAGTATTGGCCAGATCACTTTCTTTGCAGCTTTCCAATGATCCAATCCTGGGTTACTTTGGTATCTCTGCCAAGCATACCAACTGCAAAGCTAATATCCAGCCTTGTACAAGTTTGAGTATACATCAAACTCCTAACAACAAATGCATATGGAATTCCTTCCATCTGTTTCCATTCCAAATCATTCTTTGGAACAGGTGATGTAGAGCATTGTGCCATTCTAAATCTCTCTAATACTTTGTTAATATATGATTTTTGAGACAATTCTAACAGTCCTTGTACTTTATCTCGGAATATTTCTATCCCAATCACATAACTTGCCTCACACATATCTTTCATTTCAAAGCTAGTAGAGAGATATTTCTTAGTCTCACTTAATAGACCAAGATCATTAGAAGCAAGCAAGATATCATCTACGTATAAAACCAAAAATATGAACGTACTCCCACCTTCAGATACATACATCGATCAATGATATTTTTCTTAAATCCAAAAGACAGAATAGTTTCATTGAATTTGATGAACCATTGGCAGGATGCCTGTTTAAGTCCATATAATGATTTCTTAAGTTTACACACCATGTCTTATTTCCCTTCTATTAAAAACCTGTTGATTAATCCATATAAACATCTTCTTCAAAATTTTCATTAAGAAAAGCCATTTTTCGTTCAAGGTTGCCATGAGAGTCACGCTTAGTCTTTAAAGACCCATTTACACCCAATTCTCTTGCATTCTTTAGGTAATTCGACAAGGTCCCATACTTTATTTTGTTCATTGATTTAAGCTCATCTTTCATAGCATCTAATCATTGATCAGTATTATCACTTTTCATGGCTTATGAAAAAGAAACTGGATCATTACCAATACTCAAGTCATTATCTGCCTCTTATAAATACACAACATAATCATTAGCGATGGTAGATCTTCTTTTTCTTTGAGACGTTCTTAATGCTATTTGTTGTGGTTGTTCTATTATCGACTCATTATTTACCATGAGATCAATTAATTCTTGTTCCTCTTGATTGTTATTTTTTTCAATAACAACAGGACCATTTAAATTGTTGTTCCTCTTCGGTGTTATTGGGCTCAATAACATGCGGAACAACAACTCTAGGGGTAGAAGCACAAGTTGAAGGAGTAAGTACTCCATGTACTCTCACTTCTTTAATCTCCATATTTTGTGAAGTTGTGCTCCCACTGTTTTCTTCAGTCTCAATGATCGTGTACATAAAAACGTATATATAATAAATCAGCCATAAACTTATTCTCAAGAGACAAAACCCAATTTATTTTAATTTATAATTATTTATTATGCTTACTTTTAGGAAATAAAACTCACATTTTGTTTCTATGCTTTTGTGATGGGCTCTTAGTGAGAGAAATGTGTCAACATGTGACTGAATATCTTACCTTTTAAATTTTGATTTTTTTTAAATAATAATTCCAAATTTAAATGTGTTCATTTTTTATTTCATTTATTTAATCATAGATGCAGCAAAGATCATTTCTTGTTTCTAGTTTTCCGTGCATTTCTAGTTTCATTTATCATCTTTAGATCTTCTGATTTTTTTTTCCTGTTTACTTTATTTTTTTTATGTTTGCATCATTATTTTTAACTCTATTATTTTTATTGCTCTATTTCATGTGTATCTTTCTTTTCTTATGATCTAAACTAGAATCTCATTTTGGTTCCATATGTCTAGAGAATATAAATATAGTAAGAGTTAGTTAAGTATAAAAAAACAATTTAATCACACGTATATTTCAATCGATCCAACACATCTAAAATAATACACTAAACATATATTATTATTAGAACACATCCAAAATTTTGGACAAGCTTTAATTATTTTTGAGGTAGCAAACAAATCCAAACGGAATAAGCATATATTTTTACAATAAAAGGGACCTAAAGGAAGAAAGTAAACTAAAAAAATTTGATAGATTGAACCAATAGTATAAAACAAAATTATAAAGATTAAAATGCAACTCAACACATCTAAAATAATATATGCATCATATATTGTTAATAAAATACATCTGAAATTGTTTATAAGTTTTACTTAATTTTTTAGGTAGTAAACAAAGCAAAAATATGACATAAAGCATATATTATTACAATAAAAGAAATCTAAAGAAAGAAAGTAAAGTAAAAAAGTTTGACAGATTAAACCAATGGCATAAAATAAAATTATAAAAATTAAAATATAACCCAACACATCTAAAATAATATATGTAACATATATTAATAAAACACATTTGAAATTGTGTATAAACTTTACTTAATTTTCCAGGTAGTAAATAAAGCAAAAATATGACATAATACATATATTATTACAATAAAAGGACTTAAAAGAATAAAATAAATTAAAAAAGTTTAATTCAACCAATACCATAGAACAAAATTACAAAGACTAAAATGCAACCCAACACAGCTAAATAACATATGGAACATATATTTTTAATAAAAACACATCTGAAATTGTTTATAAGCTTTACACAATAAGATTAATTTGTTGTGTTACTAAAATTATATTAAACACATCTAAAATAATATGATAGAATATAAAATACTTTTTAAACACATTTAAAATAATCATATATATTTATGATGCACTCCAATCTAACATCAACACAAAATTAGGGTGAAAAAAGAAAAAAGGTCAAAAGTTTAGAGCAATGTGTCAAAAACAAACAAATGATCACAATAAGTATCAAGCAACTTAAAAACTGATGATTGACATAAGTGGCAGAGCTCGAAGGTTAGACCTTGGATTAACGTGAGTTTAGCTGGTGTGATAAAAAAGGGAAAGAATAAGTAAGATGAGTAAATAGTATATATGCAGCACATTTAATTTTAACTTTTTAATTTTAATTAGTTTTAGATTCTTTTAATGAATTTTATTTCTTTTAAAAAAATTTCAAATTTTAGATTTTGAATATTTGAAGTAAAATATTATAAAAAATTGAACGAAAATATATTGTTATTAAAATATAGATATACTTATTTGAATGTATGATTCAATTTGAATAATTTAAATTCAAGGCATTTGAAATTAATTCTGTTATTAATTTTTTATATTTAAAATTTCATTATAACTACACATACGTATTTTGATATTTAAATTTGAGAATTTAAATGTGTTTATCTAAAATTTTAAATTTAACATTAATAAATTATTATTATTAATTAAGAGAGAGAAATTAAAACACAACAAATTTAGATGAGTTTGATTTTTGAATGATGTAAGATTTTTAGTGAATTATGGATGAATTATGAAAGATAATTTATGTATAGCTAGTCATATTGTTCCAGTTTCAACTATTCTTGTACTATGAGTAGGACAATAAAACCTATGCCTTTTGACTTTTTTGGATAACCAATGAAATATTCACGAATTGTTCTTGAATCCAATTTCTTTTCTTGTGGATTATAAATTCGTACTTCTGCTTCACTCCCCAAACATGCAGGTGTCTTAAACTAAATTTCCATCTCGTCCATAATTCAAAAGGAGTCTTTGGAACTGCCTTACTAGGAACCTTATTCAAGAAATTTAGTAAATGTCAACTTCATTTATATAAATTTTTAAACTATTAATTGCTTGACATTTATCATGGAGCAGGTAGACATAACCATAACGTGAATAATCTTCAATGAAAGTAATGAAATATTTTTCTTTATTGAAAGAATTTGCATCAAAGGGTCCACATATGTCGGTGTGTATAATTTCAAGAAGTTGGGTACTACTTGTGACTCCTTTCTTTATGTGTTTTGTTTGCTTTCCTTTAATGCAATCAACACAAATATTAAGATCAGTAAAATCCAAATTTGGAAGGATGTCATTCTTTATCAACTTATCCATTCTTTCTTTGGAAATATGACCTAACCTTTTATGCCACAAATAAGCAGAGCGTTCATTCTAAACCACGTTTAGTGCAGCTTTATGATTCAAAGTCAAAAATGATTCAGGATATAAATTATCAAGATTACATTTATATGAACTATCATAAAGTATGTCAGATCCAATCATATAATTGTGCTTAAACAAACTAAAACAACTATTTCCCAAATTAAAAGAGTATCCAGCAACATCAAGTTTAGATAAAGAAACCAAATTTCTAGAAATACTTGGAACATAAAAAGTATCTAATAAATCTAAATGATGTGCAATGTCGAGGTTGTAAGGAATCCATGCATCAAATTAGAGACATGAGTTGTACCACTAGAATCAATCCACCATGTATTATGAGGAATTTCAATTAAGCTTGAAATCGGCGGAGGGTGGACCTACAAGGCCACTCCGACGCTCAAGTCAGTAAAGTGTATTAGAAAGAGTTAAGTATAAGAGGAAGAAGATTGCTTACCATAACTTGAGACTAGAATGATGTATTTATAGGCCTTGAGAATGGAGTGCACTGCTTATGCAGTTGTTAGGGTGAGGGAATCAAATTCCTATTTTGTGGGATGAAGTCATGCAGTTACTTTCACTGATTTCTTTTGGTTTATTGTGAATTTATATTCAAATAATATTTGTTGTCCGTGCTTATCTCTTTTGGTTGTAGATGTTATTTCAGCATGTGCTAAATTAGTTAATGGGCTGAATGATGAAGTGTGCTTATGTGTTCGGAATGGGCTTATTGTAGTGGCCCATATCACATACATAAGCATAATTAAGCTTATTATCTTTCTTTTCGAACCAAGCCTTCCTCTTTACACAGTCTTTATGGAAGTGTCCAGTTTTCTTGCAGACATGACGTACGTCTTTCTTTTGGATTTTGGAAGAGGACTCAGCAGTCTTTAATGGCCGTTTCCCTTTCCTTACTTCTTTCCAATTTTCTTTCCAACTCCTTGGTGGTCAAGTAATGAACAGAGTGGTTTCTTTGATTCTTAAGTCTGATTTCCTCTTGAACTAGCATACTATGCAACTCATGCACATTCCATTTATCCTTCATGGTGTTATAGTTCATTTGGAAAGGACCATATTCAGACGATAATGAGTTCAGAACAAACTACACAAGGAAATTTTCATCCACTTTCATTCCCAAGGATTTAAGTCTTGCTGCAATATTTGTCATTTCAATGACATGCTCATGCATAGTACGGGAACCATCAAATTTCATGGTGGTTAAAGTACATAGTAATATCCCAGCAAGAGACTTATCAGCAGATTGGGAGCGCTCTTCCACAAGCTTCATAAATTCCTTAGCGTTATCAGCCTTGGGAAGAGCAGATTTGATGCTGTTTGCTATGCTCATTCGCATAAACATAAGGCTGAGCCTGTTTGACTTTTCCCAAACTTTATAATGAGCTTTCTCTTCATTACTAATAAGAATAGTAATAGCAGCAGGTTTCGCAACTTGAAGTGCTAAATCAAGTCCAAAACACCAAGGTGAAATTAGACTTGTTTAGACCAATCAACATTGGAATAGACTTAGCATGCGAATGCAATACGATATAGGAAGAATTGTTGCAATTAACACATATTTAATATTGACACTTTGATTCATAAGACATTACATTATTCAGATTCAAAGAGCATTCATATAAACATTCAAAATATCTATACCAAAGGAGTATTGGTGTCCGACTTCTGTTTCCTCTTTTATCCCTATTATATAAAGCGATGCTTATAACTGTAGTAGATAATTTTTGGACTATTATGTCATTAAAAAATACACACTAAAATGCTTTAAAAGAGTTTTGTGTTTAATTTTTGTTCCCTTTTTACCTCTACTAATATTAAGCATAATTAATAACTGCAGTACATAATCATGGGGGTATTAAGTCATTGGCTCACATAAAGTAACTACCAACACACCCTCAATCAACCCACTAAATAAAACCATAACCATCTAACACATTCTGGCATATTAAAAAATTCTATTAAACCATGCTTAGACTTCTCTGTGAGCTTTTTTTCTTCCTCAACCTCCTATTTTTCTTGATTTTCCATTTTTCTACCATTGTTTTCCTGTATTTTTTTCTTTTTCATCAACCTTTTATTCACATGTACATTTTTTTTAGTTATTATTTTAACCTTTATATTGGTTTGTTTCTATTTCTTCTTCTCTTATTTCTTTCTTCTTTTGTTTTTATTTTTTTTTTTAATTTTATATACTCTATGTTATGATTTTTTAAATTGAGAACATGTTATGAATTTATAGGAATGAATTTTATTTGACAGTGTCATTTATTTAATTAATTTGTTATTTCTCTACCACCACAAAGCAGTTTCTTGATGCGGCATGTATGTAGTTTGGCTCTCTTATCATTTATCATTTTTATTATTAATTTTCATTCTTAATCTTTTTATTTTCTTTCATCCATTTTCATTTATAGGATACTCAGTACTAAAAAAAAAATTACGAGTACAACGACAACAAAAGAAGGAGCAATTTCAACTATATGGAATCGAAAGGAGAGCAAAATGAGAAATAACGAAAAGAAAATCATAAACAAAAAATAGATGATATAATTTTAACTTTTCTTTATCCGTTTGCAGTTACATTTTATTGTAACATCTATCCATTTTCTTCTTCCCTAATAAGTTTCCTTTTTCATATCATTCATCTAAGTTTTTTTGCTCCATCTATTTTCGTGAAACAAAATATTCAGACAAAATAGTAATTTTTTAAAAAAATTACTAACCCTCCACTTGAAAAGCAATTTCATGTTCTCACACGTAGTTTGTAACCAACATAGATAATTTTTGAAACATTAACCGCATAAACCTGCATAAAAGAGTAGTGACTAAATATATTTGGACCCTTTATTTTCTTTACTAATTTCATCTTTTTTCACACGAAACAAACACGGTAAAGTTTTTTTAAATAGATTTTTTTTTTGGTTTTATTCTATATATTTCTGCCATATATTTATTTTTTCACCTACAAGTTTAATTTTGTTACAGATCAGGGTAGAGAGAGATAAAGGGAAGGGAAGGAACAGAATACGTAAGAGTAATGGAAAGAATAGGAAGGGAAGAAAAAGAGTACGGACGAGCAACGAAAAGAACAACAATATTTGATTCACAGCGGTTTAAAGAATAAATAACATGGCTACTATTGGTATGCCTTTTAATTCTTCTTTTGTATAATTAAAATGATTTAATTTCATTCTTTCGATGTATTTTCATTTTAAAATAGATTTTACCAAAATTTTAAACAAGGATTCAAATAATTTAAGTTAGTTTTGGGTGGTTAGAGAGAAAAAAAAAAGAAAGAAGGGGAAATAGTAAGAATAATGGGAGGATTAGCATATTTTTTTAACGAGGTTAATTACATCCGTGGGAATGGTTTTAGACCCTTTTACATTGATTTTCTCTTCATAGGTAACTACCCCTCCACTTTTTAAGTTGAAGTTTCAAATCACACAATATAGCAATTTATAATAGATAATTTATCTAATTTATTACGTTTTTGGTTACTTTGTAGGTGATGGTATGTTTGATTAGAAATATTGGATGTGCCTATTGAATAGTGATATTTTCTTTCAAAGAAAAATATATATAATTATGTGTAACATTTAATTTATGTAAAAACAGCAGCATGACACAAGATTTAGATAAAAAAATCATCATTTTGTTTCTGTCCTCATTTCTTCCTTATATGAATTGAAGAACTACTCTACAAAAATTATATTTAAGCCATTAATTTTTATCTTTTATTATATTTAGTCACTTTTTCTATGGTGCTGTGAATTTTACATTTATATTTTTATTAAGAATTTTTTTTTGTAAAAATAAATATATATTGACAAACACATGAAAAAAAGTAATAATTCTGTTGGATGCAACCCAAGTAGAAGTAAAATTTTGACTCATTAATCTAATCTAGAAAGAAAAATGTTCTTTATTTTTATTTTATATATGTCTATGTATTTTATATAAAGATGAGACTAATAGTTTTCTAGGAGCGTTGTTAAGAAAGAATTTGCTGATAGTGATGGGTAATGTATAATAGTTTTCTAGGAATGTTGTTTTCTCCTTTTTTTTTTTAAAAAAAAAAAAATTTCTCTTTCCCTTTCATTTTTTTTCCCTATTCGTTTAAATGGAATTGTGAATAAGACATACCAACGAACGAAGACCACGTTAACAACACAGTTGACCTCTACAACTCATTAAAATATATTTTTATTTAATTTATTTAACTGTTAATATATTTAATATTTATTTTTTATTCATCTTAAAGTAAATTAAATAAAAATATATTTTAATTAAGAAAAAAATTACGGAACCAATACGACTAATAGGGAGTCAATAAGTTATATAAATTTTGGATGATAATTTATTATTGGATATATGAGTTAGGAATGATAACTTATATATACTTTGAATGATAACTTAATTATTTACTCTCTATTGGCTCTCTAATGTTGATTTCGTAGCATTGTTCTTTAATTAAATTTTTATGTTTTTAGAATATGTTATTTTCTACTTCTCTCTTCGTCAATTCTGTTTTAAAATTTAGAAATTATTAAATTCTATCTACTTAATTATTTATTCTACATGATTTTTTAGGAAGTTCTCTAATCTGGAATAGGAAAAGAAATAAAGTATAGAAAAAGAACCAATGTGTGAGTAGGAAAATTTCAATGCAAAGATATAGCAAATAAAAAAAATTAGATAATAGGTTAAATTAGATGAAGGTGCCAAACTATTATTTTAATTACACCTATACAAATAGAATACTAATTTTACTTTATCTTTTTATAAATTGATTATTCAATTTTAATTGTGCTATTTTTATTTCATATGAAAAATATAAGAAAGTATGCACCCCGCCAATAGTAGAATAAAAAAATTAATTCATAATATATTTTTCTTTTTTAAAATGGCATTTATTATTTTTCAATTTTCTTTATTTG
>JASCZI010242121.1:538-20479 GCA_036250425.1 Stylosanthes scabra | reverse complement strand
TGTATTGTTCTACCTGGGTATCCCCATCCACATAAAGAGAGTGTGCAAGAACCTCAAATCTTCCATGCATGTTGTTCACAACGAAGTCATGACAACCCTTATATAGCCCAGGTTCCAATTCAAAGATCTGCAACCAATTCAGAAATCATATCAATTTTCCTCCACATTTTAGCATATTCAAGATTAACCATATACACATAACCGAAAATGATATTTCTAACTGTCACAAATTCTAAACAGATTGAATATTGCTAAAACCAATGAATGACATGGCCAATATCCAGCAAAGTCAATTCATTTTACTGCTAGATGTAGGTACAAACTTGAACCAGAAAAAATAAATGCAAGATAAATATTTCCCTTACAATAACAGTTATATGCCATGTGTTGTCACTACCAAGTACCAAGCTAACCTAACACAGCACTATAATAGTGCTGAGTTAGAAAATTACAGGCTAATGGATTCCCAAGCACGATAGACTAATAGAAAATTAGAAATGGGCTCACTTAGGGCACAGTTGTTTGGGATTTTGGCTCCAAAAGGAGTACTATTTTTTCTTCGATATTTCTGAAACTTTTAGTGTTGTTTATTGCTGATTTTCTAGAAACAGAAAATATATACATATTTTGCCTTTCAGAAAAGCATTCTCCCAAAATTTGAAACAGTCGAAGTGGGATAAATTCATTCCTAATGTTTAGAAACCATTGACTTTTAATATATTCTTTTGAATTTGAATAAATAAGAGAAAAATATTTTTTTTTTATATTTCACATCCATTTTGTAATCTAATTAAAAGTACTTACATTCAAAAGCAAAATGAAATTTTAATTCTACTTCTGATCATGATTCAGTTTCTGCCTTTAAATAAGTACATCTCAAACAACATTATCAAAACCTGACCCTAATCTCCTTATCCTCTTTTACGCACCAGTTTCCCCTTACCCTTCATTGCTGAATGCCAAACTTTCCTACCGGAAAGCTAGTCTAAAGATCACAGAGCAAAGCTCACATACATCCCTACTGGAATGACACGAATCTATTCATAACAGAAAATACATGGATCCACATGTCTCTTAGCTTTTCCGAAAAAGATTTAAGATTTCCAAATTTCACTAAACGCAAAAGTAGATAGAGAAGTGAAGTAGATGTATAAAGACTAAACGAACTAGGGCTCACAAGATGAGATTTGAGAATCAGAGACAAATATCAGCAGTACAAGGATAACATTCATCTTTAGATTTTAAATGGCTTCCTGACAATGCAGATATAGACATATAGTGACGTAGTGTCATGTTGATCTGCTCATGCTTTATTTATTTCTTTTATAAAAGAATAATTTAATGATTGGGTTGATAAAGGAATTGAAACACATGTCAAACTTGTAAGAGCTGAAGGTAAATGAAGACTTACAACAGATAGCTGACCAGATGATCCTTCTTTAGAAATAATGGTAGACTTCCACTCATTCAGCTTTTCTAAAAGCGCAGGCACTTCCTCCTCAGGAGCAGCAACTCGTACTCTTAATGGACATCGCTTTATAGGGTAGTGCTTTTGAAGCTCCTGAATCAACTCCAAAGCCTGAATAAACGACAGGTTGCACTTTTCACTAATTACCATTATAAAATAGATATAACTTGGTAATTGAAAAGTGATGATTTTGAATGAAACCATGATGCAAAAGACCCCTGACCTGCTTCTTGGAACTGCTATTTGGATCAACAGCAAAATGAATATCCCTCATGAGACGCTCAATCATGCTAATAGTGTAAGGTCGCTGCGCCTCAGGATTGTATGTCTTTTGCATCACAATGGTGGCAATATCTCTGAACTGACTTGACAGCAAGGATTCCCTCTCCTTCCCAGCAACCTGAAGTTCCCCTTTCTTCAAAATCTGTAACCACAACACAGCATTTTTTTAGTCAATCATCAACCAAACATTTCTTTTTTCTTCATTATTATCATCATCGTTTTCTTTTATCTCTGACCTCTAAGCATATCTTGGTCTGATCATCAGTCCCAAAAGCAGCATTCAAATCCTTTGACTTGGCAAGAACTCCTTTGGAAACATTGGAATAAACTGTGTGTGACTGCAACACTTCATCCAGGTCCTTCTCCCTGTTATTGCAAAACAAATGTAATACATCATTTGTTTTCATCATTATTAGTTTTCTGTTTCCAAAATTAATCATACAAATTTAAACTTGTTTCTAATTTCAGTGTTACAAACAGAATTTTTAGTTTCAGTGACCTGGGTACATACAAGATCCTGAAACCAAAACACACCCATGTGTTCACGGTTTTATTCGGCAGAATCTGGCGGATTTTTGGCTTCAAAAGTGAGGAAGTTTGTGGAACCCACTTAAAATGAAAGCTATTGATCTAAAGGTGATTCACCACTCACTTTCTCACTCTGAATTTACAAAACTCCCCTATTAGGTTCAGTTTGCATATTGCTTGAGACAGAAACCTAGACACATAAACTTATATGGTATGGAACAGACAAGTTTTCTGTATTTTGGTATTTCCTAACAGCGAGGACCAAAATATAGAACATATTTCTATATCAAGGACAATATCCAAACGCAGCCTTATAAAACCAAACCCGAATTGTGGCTACATCTTGAGTGCCACTACAGTTGCATTACATTTTCCATATTTTCAGATAATTACATGTAATCAGCAAGCTGCAACCTCAATTTAAAACCATAGGCAGTAATGAAACAAGTAGAAGGGTGGCTTACACGCCCGAACGCCAGGCGAGGACGGTATTCGGGTAGCAGGCAATCTCAAATCGCATGCCGTGCTTCTTGAGTCGCACGACGGCTACATTAGTTAGCCTCTTCTGCCCTATCGGCTGCACCAGCGTCCGAGACATCTCTCCAATACAATGCAATATGTATCTGTGTACCTATCTCTGACTATCTCTTAAGACCTCGTTGCCAATTCTGAATAACGAATTGATAATCAGAAGAAACAGTTAGGAAATGATAATCAGAATCATATATGTTTACGAGTGAAAAAACGATTCTAGGGTTCAAGAACTGGAAATCAAAATTGATAAAGAGTTTTAGCAGTAAGAGTAGATTATTGGCGGATGGAGAGAAAGGATCAGAGAAAGAATGGAACGGAATGGAATGGAATAATAAAAAACATGGCGGAGATGGAGCCTCCGGCGGCAGCGATGATGTGAGTAACCGAGTAGCTAATCACATACACAAAAACCTCAAAAATGAACAGAAAGCCCTACCTGAACAGAAGTCTGCGTCGGCGGAGGAAGAAGATGGAGGCTGCGGCGAGAAGAAGACTCGAAGAGAAACGATAATCGGCGGCGGCAAGAAGTTTGTGTCGAAGACGGAACGAGATCGAGGCGGTGGCTTTGATTTTTGAGAGACAATGTAGGGAGGGTTAGTGTACGTTGCTGTTGTGGATTGAAGTGGGGCTGGCCCATGGTTCATGTGGTTTCAGCACTCTAATTATTTTTGTTTTGGGCATCTGGTAATCAGGGTTACCGACCCAGACCCAAATTATATGACACCTTTCCAACACTTTTTTTCTTTTTTTTTTTTTCTCGTAGTTTATGTCATATCAATTACAACTCATCAACGCACCCTCGCAACACTAAATCTAATAAGGATAATTCTACAATACTGATAATAGAATCTTTCAGCATCTACTTAAAGATATGTATCAATATAGGTATATGAGTTTCTGATGGTTAATGATTTTCAAGGAGTAGCAGGTGCAACAGAATGGAACCCACATGAAAGAATGTTTGCCCATTGGTTAAAAACTTAACTACATAATTACAATTTACATGGAAATTTTGAACCAAAATTATTCAATAATTTAATAAATTTTTTATTCCAAGCGGTTGGACCTTTTCTTTTTAAATGTTGGGCCTTCCTTTAATAATTTAAAAATTGTTGAAGGACATTACAAATTCAAAACCCATGGGTATCAGTATCACTTTTGGCAGCAAAAATGTAAAATACATAGGTTTAGCGTATAGAGTTTTTTTTTTTCCTCCAAAGGTGAGGTAAATTTGTTGTTTTAAATTATTTTCAATTTGTGAACATAAGATATTTTAATTATTTAAATATGATTTATAATGGGTAAATTTACGTGCCCATATGTTATTTAAACACAAAATATATACTTCATTTAATCTAACATCAAACTAACAACATTACAAAAATGAAAAGATAAAATAAATCATTTTAATTATTTAAATATGGCTAATACAATTGGTTCAATCATTTTAATCATTTCTCTTAATTTGGGAGCTTGTGCTGAGTTTTCCTCTTGTGTTTCTGACTGTGGATTGCTTGATTTAGGCTATTCAGGATGGCCTTTTACTTGGAAAAGAAGAAACTTAGTTTAAAGGTTTAATCGGGGTCTTAATAATCTCAATTGGCAAATTATGTTCCCAGAAGGCAGGATGAATCATCTTCCTTTCTTCAAATCCGATCACACCTTGCTGTGTCTGCAATTTGCCAACCAAATTCCTATTAATAGAGATAGGCATCCCTTTCGCTTCATGGCCTCATGGCTCTCTCACCCTGATTTTAGTAATGTTCTGATTCACAATTGACATATGGGGGAGTCTTGAACAAATTGTGTTGAGAATTTTCAAAATGCTCTTAAGTCTTGGAATAAGGTAACATTTTCAAGAGAAAGGAAAGAATCCTTAGGAGACTTCGTGGCATATCTGCTAGCGTGAATGCATCCAATAATCTCTTCCTTGAATAGCTCCAAAATGACCTCTGGCTTGAGTATGAGCAAATTCTTACTCAAGAAGAAATGCTTTGGTTCCAAAAATCAAGATGCAAATGGATTGAGTTTGGAGATAGCAACACTAAATACTTTCATGGGACAACCTTGGCTAGAAGAAGAAGGAATAAAGTGACTTCTTTGCAGGATGACTCTGGAAACTGGATCTCGAAAACCTCTATTGGAACAAATGGGTACCGATTTCTACTCCACCCTCTATAATGATGATCTGCCTGACTCTCCTTATATTTTATCTCAGGCTTTTCCTCCTCTTAATAACACTGATTTAAACAGAATTCAAGGTTCCATCACTCCTATTGAAGTAAAGGAGTCCTTGTTCCAAATGGGTGCTCTAAAAGCTCCGGATAAAGATGGCAATCAAGCCATTTTCTATCAACAGAATTGGGAAGTCGTGGGTTTGGATCTCTTCAATTTGGTCATTGACATTTATCACAACCCCAATAAAGTTAGTGAAATCAATGAGACGCTCGTAACTCTGATTCTTAAAGTGGAGCCGGTTGTGAACCTAAAACAGATGCGCCCTATTAGCCTCTGCAACGTCTCTTATAAAGTGCTAACTAAAATCCTTGCTAAGAGGCTTAGGAGAGTTTTGGAAAAACTTGTGCAACCAACCCAATACAGTTTTGTTCCGGGAAGACATAGCTCTGACAACATTATCATTACTCAGAAAATTATCCACTCTATGAGAACTAAGAAAGGGAATCATGATTGGATGGCTATCAAAATTGATTTTGAAAAAACCTATGCTAAAATTAATATGAGAAATAAACCAAAAAATATTAATACAATAAGAAAATGTTATATATAAATTTAACCTATTGAGATTGAAAAAATTCAAATCTACCTAAATAAAGAACAAATAATAATAATAATAATAATAATAATAATAATAATAATTTATTATTATTATTATTATTATTATTATTATTATTATTATTATTATTATTAATTCAATTAGATAATTACTCAATCAAGTCTAACTTTTCAAACGTAAATGAAACTAAGTGTGTAATTAGTTTTTCACGACCAATTTAATTGAAATTATGTATATCATTTATTCATTTTCATTATTTTATTTAATTTAGTTTTGGTCCAATACTCCAATGACTACCATAAATATTATAGGTTGAACCAATTGTATTAGCCATATTTAAATAATTAAAATGATTTTATCTTTTCTTTTTTATAATGTTGTTAGTTTGATGTTGGATTAAATGAAGTATATATTTTGTGTTTAAAAAACATATGGGCACGCAAATTTATCTCATCATAAATCGCATTTAAATAGTTAAAATATCTTATGTTCACAAATTGAAAATATATATATATTTTTTTGGTGATTTAACGGGGCAAGGGAACGCCCAAAAAAGACAGCGACCTAAATACAAACTAGACGGGGTAAGGTAGCCCCTCTTTGATCATGTTGAAGATGACTAACAACTTCATTGGGGGGAGAGTCCCAAAAAATATAATCCGCGGCTAATCTAAAGCTTAAGTTTGCTAGGTAATCTGCACATCTATTGCCCTCTCTATAAACCTGTACGAAATGGATATCACATTCCCTATTCTTCATGTCCCAAATATGTCTAATTGTGGGATTGGGGTATCTGCCCAAGTTCTTTTTTCCGTTTAGGAGCATCACCACATAGGAGGAGTCCACTTCAATCATAATTCTTCTAAATCCCAAGCTCCAAGCCAATTAAATTGAAAATAATTTAAAACCATAAATTTACCCCATTTTTGGAGGGAAAAAAAACTCTATGCGCTAAACCTATGTATTTTATATTTTTGTTGCCAAAAGTGATACTGATACCCATGGGTTTTGAGTTTGTGATGTCCTTCAACAGTTTTTAAATTATTAAAGGAAGGCCCAACATTTAAAAAGAAAAGGTCCAAGCGCTTGGAATAAAAAATTTATTAAATTATTGAATAATTTTGGTTCAAAATTTCCATGTAAATTGTAATTATGTAGTTAAGTTTTTAACCAGTGGACAAACACTCTTTCATGTGGGTTCCATTCTATTGCACCTGCTACTCCTTGAAAATCGTTAACCATCAAAAACTCATGTAATGATCACGCGTCTACCTTCCTATATTGACACGTATCTTTCAGTAGATGCTGAAAGATTCTATCATCAGCATCGTAGAATTATCCATCTAATTATCTTCTCCCAACACTATACCACACCACATTTGTCATCCATGGCACCTCCATAAGCTATACTTTTAGCACATTGCACTTGTATTGATTCAATCATTGATTATTTTGTCTTCCATCTCTTGATTTATGTGGGGTACATAAAGCTTGGATGGTTGGTTGAAGAAAGAAGTCTTACCCACATTTTATCAGTAATCACAATCTGATGGTGCACTGGTGGCTTGCGAAACAGTCTTTTGGCTAAAGAAGAGGAAGAAATCTGCTTTGCTAGTGAAATTAGACTTTCAAAAAGCCTATGATTGGGTTCGATGGGAGTTCGTCAATTTGACTCTCTTGAAAATGGGTTTTGGTGCGAAATGGAGAGGTTGGATTAGGTGCTGCTTGAAGGCTTCAATTTCTGTATTAATCAATGGATCCCAACAAGGCCATTTGATCTGCAACGGGGGTTAAGGCAAGGGGACCCGATTTCCCCCTTCCTCTTTGTCCTTGTTGGTAAGGTTCTTAATGGGTTATTGCGTCAGCTTGGCAGCGAGGGTTCAATCAAACCTCTGGAAATCGGCTCTGACAAGATCGCTCTGACGCATCTCCAATTCGCTGATGACACAATTCTGTTTTGTCCTTGTGATTGGAATACGATGAAAAACTACAAAAGGATTTTAAAGGCGTTCGAGATTCTTTCTGGACTGATGATTAACTTCCATAAATCAGCAGTGGTTGGAGTTAACTGTGACGGGACGGTGTTAAGTAAAGTTTGCAGATTGCCAGAGTGTTAAGCTTCCCATCAAATATTTGGGTATCCTGCTAGGTGCTAACCCAAAGCGGCTCAATACATGGAGACCGGTTATCAAAAAGATTGAAGAGCGATTGAGCGGGTGGAAAGGCAAACTCCTCTCTAAAGCGGGTAAATTGGTTCTCATAAAATCTGTTCTTAATGCTTTGCCAATGTAATACCTTAGCCTATTCAAGCTGCCAAAAGCAGTTGCAAAAAAGATTGTTTCTCTTCAAATGAGGCTTTTTTGGGTAAGGGGGATGGTAGTAGAGGTATGCCCTACGTTAAATGGGATGTTGTGCAAAAACCAAGGAGCTTAGGGGATTTGGGGGTTGGGGATATAGAGTTGAAAAACATGGAATTATTGTTTAAGTGGTTGTGGAGGTATGAGAGTGAAAGTTGTCCCTTATGGAAGAAAATTGTTGACTCCTGTAACAATATGGGTAATTCGTGTAGGCTTAATCTGTTAGAGGATGATAGTTTAATTGTCAAAGGGGCTGGCACTTGGTCTAGTATCCTAAAAGCAGGCTTGAAGAATAAAGAACTGTTGCAGATTTTCGAAACAGGTGCTGAATTGGTGGTAGGTAATGGCAAACGTGTGAAATTCTGGCATGATCTTTGGCTAAAAGAGGGAGTACTAAAACGAAGATTCCCAAAACTCTTTATGCTGTCCAATGAGAAATCAAGCTCAATTCAAGAGTGCGGCGTATGGAATGGATCCATGTGTGTCTAGAACCTAACTTGGAGTAGATGCCTCCGAGCTTGGGAGGAGGAAACGTTGAAAGAGCTAATGGTGATCCTTAGTAACGTAGGGGTTAAAAGCGACGATGATGATATGCTCGTTTGGTCGTATGAAAAAGATGGTGTATATTCGGTTAAATCTTTCCTACGGGTGTACTACAAGAATAGAGAACAAGGAGTGGAAGCCAACATGTACAACTTTACTAAATCCTTGTGGAAGGGACTAGTTTCGCCAGGGGTTAAACTCCTTACATGGTTTGTAATATTGGAGAAACTCAACACAAGAGGTAAGTTGGCAAGATGTGGGATTATTGAAGAAGATGCAGCAAGTTGTGTCCTATGTGATGGTAAGGTTGAAATGGTCTTTCATCTCTTTTTTGAATGTGAATTTGCTGGTATACTATGGTATAATATATTGAATGGGTGGGACATGATGTGGGTATGGCCGGGTAACACTAGAGAATGCTTTGATTCCTGGATGTTTATAAAACTAAAAGGTGAAAAATGGAGAGGGTGGTGTATAAGCTTTTTTGCAGCAATTTGGGTAATATGGAGTACACGAAATGGGAAAATCTTTAGAGGTGAAGAAATTGAGGAAGAAAAGGCAAATGGACAAGTGATTTTACTGTTGAATCAATGGCAACAAGATTGGTATGAGAAGAAAGCTACCAACAAAGGCGTGGGATAATAGTAGTTGCTTAAGAGCAACAACCTTTAACTGTAGTGCTTATATTATAGTTTGTTAACTTTTGTAAGTCTTAATTTCTGCTTTGTTTTCCATTTATCTTTAGCTCTTGTAACTCTCGTCTCCCAATTTGGGACCTTGGCGAGTCTTTGACTGATCGAAAAAAAAATCTAGTTCTGTCTCTTAAAGATTCTTTGGAATGAAATATAAATAAACCCAACAATTGCTCCATGAACTGCAGACTCGTTCTCTAGTGAGGTGTTTGCATATGCAACCTCGTAAGGGGATCCAAGTGAATGCACAATCCGGTATTCCCTGTAATTCCCAAATGTCAAGTAACTTTGGTGCTATATTCTTCATTTTATTGCTTGTATGAGATTACTGCTATCAGATTTGAATACTATTTTCTCGAGTTAAATATGCCCTAATTTGGGGTTGTGATCAAATTGCCCCCAAAATTTAAATGGCATTGAATTTGGGCCCCAACTTTTACTTACGTGACTTTCATTTGCCTTTTTGTGGATCTCTGTTAAAAAAACCTGAGCTGGACGTTAAATGTCCACACTGGACATCATCTGGTATGCACAAATGCCTTGTAAGATTTTAATGGTTGAATGATGAGGAAAAAATCAATTTTGGGATCAATTTAGGTTGTCAATTTAGCTTCATAATTCTAAACAAAATTGATTTTTGACACATCATTCAATTGTTACACTCTCAGTAGACAAAATACATGCTAGAGCTCAATGATATCGTTTGATCCATTTAACTAACCCCACGTAGTGGGACAATGCTTTGTTGTTGTTGTATTCAATCATTAAACATTTTACAAGACATTTGCTCATACCAGATGACATCTAGCATGAACATTTAATGGCCAGCTCAGAGATCCACAAAAGGGAAAATAGGAGTCATGTCAGTAAAAGTCGAGGTCCAATTTGGTGCCCTTTAAATTTTGAAGGTCAATTTGATCACAACCCCAAATTTCAGGAGTTAATTTGATATTTAACTCCTATTTTTCTCAATTTGTAAATTCTTGGCTAAAGTCATTGCTTTTCTCATTACATTTGCTTCTGTTTCTAGGGTTGAGGAGGAAAACATATGAGCTGATGTACTAGTGAGCAGTCTGTCGGTGTTATCCCTAAAGACCAATGTTGTAGTCGCTTTGCTTATAGAGATGGGGAAGGATGCGCCTATGTTACATTTGGTCCACTCTCGTGGTGGTGGATTCCATGTATTTATCATTTCAACTCCTTTGTGTTGGTGCTGTTTCTGAACTATATGTTGATATATGATTTGGAGTTTGTTTTAGTATGTGACCTTATTTTTTTCTTTCCAAATTTTCAATAATAGGAACGTTATCAGAGTTTGTATTCTGTACCAAAAGTATGTACGATTTTGCTTAGAATTGCTTGTAGCCATTCTCCTAAAAATGATGCTATGTCAAGGCTAGGATAGTGTTGGATTTGAGAACCAAACCAAACTACCCTAGTCCAATGATACAACAATAGAGTATGCTCTGTCGTCTCTGGTTCATGTAAACACAAAGAGAAAATTTGGTTGTCTGTTAATGTTTTCTTATATAAATTACTAAATGCTAGTATTATGTTATTGGTTGCCCTCCATATAAATTCTTTATTTTTTTGTGGTACATCAAGGTTCAAATTTCCTTCCACATTTTGTTGTCCTCGTTGCTGGTTGTTGTAATCATATCATCATTTGGCTGAATTTCCTTGTTTAGCACGTAATAACCTAATTTAATAGTGTATTGGCTGTTTAGGTTATAATCCCATGTCAGCTTGTCCTCTTTTTTAATTGTATTAATTGGCGTGTATAAGATTTTCTTCACTATATCATCATGAAAATGATTCCTTAGTTTATGTATACTCCATTTTAAACCTTGAGTGATCAATTCTCACACCCATACCACTGATTCCTTCTTTAGTTTTACTTCTGTTAAGGTCGGTTCCCTTAACAATTGTCCAAAGGACTTTGAATGGGGTGCCAAGTCTCGATATTTGAGGTAAGAAGATGTGCCTTCGGTGACAAGCTCTATGGCGTAGCCGAGAACTATGGTCGAGAAGGGGGTTGATATGGAGGTGAATAGCCCTAGAAGCCCAGAAATAAGATTATTGGATTCTAGGTCAAATAAGGTGAGTAGGGTAAGAGAGTGTGTACCTTGAGGAAGTGATGCCCCCTGCTTATATACTTGCGGGTAGTTGAGATCTTTGTGGGATCTGTTGAGATTGCATTGTATCTTTCCTATTTTAGATGATTCTTCTTGGCTTGTGGGCCACTTATTGGTGGCCTTATTCCTTAAGAATTAGGCCTCGAGGCTGGTCCGTAACATTGCCCCCACTCGGGAGCTTGAGGCCTTTGGACTGAGCTTGCGAGTTATGAACTTTCTTGGTATCTTCCGGGCGATTCCAATCATTTCCGGTTGCTTGATGTATTGTGATTGAGATTCCGACTTCTTATCTTCCGGGTGCTACGTGTCTTTTTGAGATTCAAGTGTTGAGGGGAGACGTTTCCTTTTTCTTTGCTGATGTGTCAGAGGGTAATGATGACTTTTCATTAGCTTTTTGTGGGGGGTGCGGTTTTCAAAATTTCTGTAACCGTCCCATCAATTACTTGCCCCCTGAGTTCTCCGAAGCGTGTTTTAAGAAGCATTTGGGGGACTCAAGAGTTTTCTTTTCCTTTCCTCTTCTCATTTTGCCTTCCCTCTCTCTGCGTCTTTTTGTTTCTTGTTGCAAAGGCTTGTCCAGACTTCGGCGTTCTTTCATTTTCAAGGTTTTCTTGACTACAGGTACCTTCTTTCTTCTTTGTTTGTTTTTCTTTATTGTGCTACATTTTCGTTTCTGACTGCGTTTTTGGGTGGGTGTTTCGACATTTTTTTTTCTTTTTTGTGTTCGTTCATGTTCTCCTTCTTTGCTTCTCTTGCCTTTTCGTCTTTCGACTTGTTGTTTCTTCTTTTTGGCTTTCTTCTTCTCCTTTTCTTCCTTCTCTTTTTTTTTTGATTGTGGGTTTTGCCTTCCTTTGCAGCCTTAAGTTATTTTGAGAAATGGCAAAGAATAAATCTTGTCAAAACGTTCATGTCCCTCGAGTCCTTTTTGTGGCCGCGAGGGAGTTGTATGGTTGGGTTGATGAGGAAATTTTTACTCAGCCCTCAGTGGTGGAAGCTGATGTGCTTCCCGAGCTCCGCAGTGAGATGAGGCTGACGGCTGACCGGGCGGCCGAGGGGGATTATGTGTGGAGGCGGCTGGTCCTTCCGACCGATTACCCTTCTAGGCTCAGGAGGATAGGGTCCATTTCCTGTGGGTTTATAGTGAGCTGTTTACTCGCTTGGGCGTCCATTTGCCCTTTACTGATTTCCAGAGGGAGGTTTTGTCTCAGTGTCGAGTGGCGGCTAGCCAGCTTCACCTCAATGGGTGGGGTTTCCTTCACACCTTCGAGTGGGTGTGCCTGCATTTCGGATTCTGCCAGTCATGGTATTACTTTAAAGTTCTGCCTCTTCCTGGTAAGCGGTTGTTCTGGCTGGATGATGAAGGTGCGCCCTTTCCGTGGGTGTACTGGAATGCTGAGGTGGGGGATTTTCGCATTACTGCGTTAGATCCCTTGGAAACCTTGGCTTTCGAGTTCCTTCAGTCTCATCCGGCTAGTTTGGGAAATAAATCCAACTTCAAGTGTCGTTGGATTTTGGACCACAGTGATGCTGACGTTGGGGCGTTTCTTGGTACTCTTCCATGTTCTTTTGCTGTTATGTTTGCATTTTGCTTTGTTGATTTCAGTGTTGGGGTTTTAACATTTTAGCTTTTTCAGATAGCTTGCTTAAAGACATGGAGAAACAAAGCCATTTCGACCGCCTCATGCAGAGGATGAAGGAGGCGGAAGGGGCAGGTCCTCGTTCTATTCTTCCATCTTCTAAGGCCCAGACCACTGTTTCCAGCGCCTCAGCCTCCGACCCCATTCCGGCTTCTTCGGTTCCTCCAGTTCCTTCCGTCGGTGCCTCTAAGGCCACGAGGAAGTCGACAAGTGCTGCCGCTGCCAATCCTTTCTCCGTGGAGAGGGAGGAAGGTGTAAAGGAGGATCCGGCTGCTGATCCTAGGCAAAAGAGGTGGAAGTGGAAGGTTTCAGAGGCTTCCGCCGAAGTGGCGGCGTTGGGGGGTGACTCCGGACTACAATTTCTGGGCTGCTCTAGACGCTGGCCTTACAAACGCTCAGACTCGTGAGATTCTTGAGCCTTTGGTTCCAGAGCAGCTGCTTGGGACCGCTCAGTTCCTTGCTTGCCGACTCACCGCTTGCCTTCAGGTATGTGCTTGTGGCGATCACTTCTTCATTGTTTTGTTATTTTTGCTATGTGTGTCATTCATTGAGTTTTGGTAACTTTAATCTTGTCTTTTCTTAGGTTGGCGTGGAAAAGACTTTCGTTGCGAAGGTGCAGCTGGAGAAGGAGCTGGCGGCTGCTAGGGAGTAGGTTGATGTGCTCACTGCGGAGAGGGACTCTACCCTGGCCGCTCCCCTTTTGTACGCTAAGATCAAGTCTTTGACCGAGGAGTTGGAACGCGCCGAAGGGGAGCGCCTTTCTACCACTGATCGTATGGAAGAGGTGGAGAGGAAGGCTAAGGCGCAGGCTGCCGAGCTCGAGTCTTGCCGTTCCGCTTTGGTGCAGGAGGAAAAAAAGATTGAGTCCCTTTCTCAGTCTTTGAAAGGGAACAGATGGCGCTGGATGAGGCCGAGGCCACCGCGGTTCACTAGCTTGATGAATGGAGGTCGTTGGGGGAGGAGACTGGAGAAATGGTCCAAGAGACTTTCGAGATCTTGATGGACCAAGTTCGCCATTTGAATCATGCCATCGATTATTCGATGATCACGTTGGATACTCGCTGGGATCCTAAGGCTAAGAGGATTTATAATCCTAAGGCGGAGGCCCAGGACCAGTCGAAGCCTGCGGTGGTGCAGCCGGAACCCGTGGCCGAGGAGCAACGAGCGGAGGAAGTTATAGCCGGGGAGGGTGGGGTATGCCCCACTTAAATTTGTAAAGTTTGTGGTACTCTTTTTTGTTTTTTTGCTTTCTGGAATATTCTGAATATTTTTGGGCTTCCCTATTTTGGGAATTTTGTATGTAGATTTCCGCATTTATATCTTTTGCTTCCTGAATTTTTCAATCTTTTGCAAAGCTTTTTATGTTTGTGTGCATCTCATCTCCCGGGTGATCAGTCCGAGGTGGAGCGGCGAAGTTTGATTCTTTCGCTTTAGTTGTGGCCCTTTGGGTTTTTTGAGTGCCACTTTTTGATAGGGCTCCCGGGTTCTTTGGCATTTTATTTCTTTTGCAAAAAATGCCTTTACTTTTTGTTGTGTGCTTTTTGTGCTTAAATGGTGACGTAAAGCTAAGAAAAAGACTTGAGTAAAATCAAAAGCTCTCTAAGGAATGAGTAAGAAAAATTCTTTTTCATTAATCTTGACAACCAGTGTGGCCGGAACGCTTACATGCCTCGTTAAAACCTTTCCATAAAAAAACCCTTGCTTTGGAAAAAATAATAGATGGGAGGAAAAAGAGTACATGCTGCTACGTTCGTTTATATGTGGTACTTTTTGAGGTTGGATATGTGCCAAATTCTCGGAACCTGGCCTCCTTCTATGGTGCCGAGCTTGTAGGCGCCCTTTCCGAGTGCTTCGATCACTCGGTAGGGGCCTTCCCAGTTTGCTCCTAGCTTTCCTTGGGCTGCGTTCTTTCCCCCTATGTCGGCTCGTCGCAGCACCAGGTCTCCTTCTTCTAGGTCTCTTTCTGAGTGCTTTTACTTCTTCTAGGTCTCTTTCCGAGTGCTTTTACTGCTTGCTATTTTATCTTTGTTTCCTCTCTAATTTCGAAGACCATGTCCACCTCTGTTTCTCTTCCGCCTTGATTTCCTTCCGGGTCATAGGTTGATACTCGGATGGTTTGCTCTTCTATTTCCAAGGGGATCATAGCTTCTGTCCCGTAGGTGAGCCGGAAGGGTGTTATCCCTGTTGCTGATTGCTCTCTGGTTCTGTAGGCCCAGAGCATGCTTCCGAGTTCTTCTGCCCAGTATCCCTTCTTTAATCCGTTTAGGATCACTTTGTTCATGGCTACGACTTGACCATTTGCTTGCGGGTGTTCCACGGATGAGAATTGTTAGTGGATCCAAAATCCTTCTAGGAATTCTCCGAACTTTCTATCCATGAATTGTGTCCCATTGTCGGATGTTATGAGTCTTGGGATTTCGAACCTGGTGATGATGTTGTTCCAAATGAACTTCTTGCATTGGCTCGCCATGATTGATGATAGGGTTTTAGCTTCCACCCACTTTGTGAAGTAGTCGATTGCCACGATCAAGTACTTTACTTGGCCCGGGGCTTTTCGGAAAGGCCCGAGGAGGTCAATTCTCCATTTGTCGAACGGCCAGGGAGCTCTGATGGTCGACAGCTCCGTTGCGGGCACTTTCTGCAGCTTCAAGTGCTCTTGGCACCTTTGACATTTTTCGACATATGACTTGGCGTCAGCTTGCATGGTGGGCCAGTATATGCCTGCTAGCAGAATTCTTCTTATGAGGGCTTTGGCTCCTTGATGATGTTCGCAGGCTCCCTCGTGTGCTTCGAAGAGGATTGCTTGAATTTTTTCTTCTTCCACGCACTTTAAAAGTGGGGTCGTCGCTCCTCTTATGTATAGCTCTCTGGCTACTATGGTGTAATTTGCTGCTTTTCTTCTGAGTTTGTTGTCCTCACCTTTGTCTTCCGGGAGGATTCCATTCATGAGGAATTTTGTGATGGGGTTTCTCCAGCTTTCGCTTTCTGAAACCGATAATACGGCTTGGGCATCCTCTATGGATGATCTTTCTTTGGTTTCTTGAATGAGGGTGCGGTTTCCTCCGCCTGGTTTGGTGCTTGCCAACTTTGATGGAGTGTCCGCCCGGTCATTCTCCTTCCGGGGGATGTGCTTCAACTGTACTTTTTGGAAAAAACTTAGCAGTTCTTTTGCTTTCTCCAAGTACTTTGCCATTTGGGGGTCTTTGGCTTGGTAGCTTCCGTTGACTTGGGAGGTAACGATTTGGGAGTCGGATCTGACTTCCAACTCGGAGATTCCGACTTCCTTTGCTAGCTTTAGCCCTACTATGAGTGCCTCATATTCCGCCTGGTTGTTGCTTGCTTGAAATTGGAATTTTATGGCCATTTCTATGGCAATGTCTCCTGGTCCTTCCAGCAATATGCCGCCCCTGCTTCTTTTTGTGTTTGATGAACCATCCACATGCAGGATCCATGGGATGTGGTTGTCCGCCTGGTGCTTGGGGGTGAGTTCCGCTACAAAGTTAGCCAACACTTGTCCTTTGATGGATGTTCTTCCCTCATATGTTATGTGGTATTCTGATAGTTCGATGGACCAAGCTAGCATTCTTCCTGCAAGGTCAGGCTTCTAGAGGATTTGCTTCAGTGGTTGATCCGTCTTTACCATGATTGGGTGGGCTTGAAAGTACTGCCGGAGCCTTCTGGCTGCCACGGTCAGCGCGAACGCCAGCTTTTCTAGCTTTTGGTACTTCAGTTCCGCTCCTTGGAGGGTTTTGCTGACGAAGTATATAGGCTCCTGTACCTTCCCTTTTTCTTGGACTAACGCTTTGGCCACCACGTCGTCAGTGGCGGCTAGGTAGATTATTAGGGGTTTCCCCTCTTCTGGCTTTACTAGGATGGGCGGTGCTACTAGGTAGTCTTTGAAGCTTTGGAAAGCTTCCTCGCATTCATCCATCTAGTTGAACTCTGCTCCCTTCTTCATGAGTTTGAATAGTGAGGTTGCTTTTATTGCTGATGCTGAAAGGAATCTGGATAGTGCTGCTAATCTTCCGGTTAAGCTCTGTACTTCTTTCAGTAACTCTGGCTGCTTCATAGATATGATGGCTTGGCATTTTTCTGGGTTTGCCTCGATTCCTCGGCCGGTCAGCATGAAGCCGAGGAATTTTCCGTCTTCTACCGCGAATGCACACTTGGCAGGGTTGAGTCGCATCTGGTGCTCTCGGAGTTTTCCAAAAACTTTTTCCAAGTTTGGGATGAGGTCTTCTTCAATTCTTGTCTTGATTATCATGTCATCCACGTAGACTTCCAATATTCCTCCTAGTAAGTCCTTGAATACTTTGTCTATGAGCCTTTTGTAGGTGGAGCCTGCGTTCTTCAGTCCGAATGGCATCACTTTGTAATAGAAGTTCCTGACATGGTTGATGAAGGCTGTCTTCTCAGCATCTCCGGGATACATCGGGATTTGATTGTATCTGGAGTAAGCATCCATGAAGGACAAGAATTTATAGCTCGAGGATCTATCTACAAGGCCATCGATGCTCGGAAGTGGGTAGGGGTCGTTTGGGCACGCCTTGTTCAGGCTGGTATAGTCTACGCACATTCTCCACTTTTCGTTGCTTTTGGGGACCATGACCACATTGCTGAGCCAAGTGGGGTATTTGACTTCTCCAATGAATCCTGCTTCGAGCAAGTTCTGTACCTGCTTTTTTACTTCTTCTGCCTTTTCTGGGCTCATGCACCGGAGTCTTTGCGCTACCGGCCTACTTATGAGTTGGATAGATAGCTTATGGTTGGAAAAGTTGGGATCTATTCCTGGCATATCGGCTACTGTCCATGCAAACAGGTCACATTCCTTTTAAGGAAGTGGGTTAGCTCTATCCTGACTTCTTCCAACAGAGTTTTTGCTATCATCGTAACCTGCTCGGCTTCCGGCCCGATTTGTACTTTTTCGAGTTCTCCCTCTGGCTATGGCCTTTCCGGGATTTTCCTCCCGAGGGCTCTAGGTCTACTAGGTGGATTTTAGCAGTTGTGTCTGGCTTCATGGGTCTGGGGAGTTGTTCTTTGGAATTGTGCAGTGTGGCTCCGTGGCATCTTTCTGCTCCGAGATATCCCCTTTCAGCACTCCCATTTCACCGCTGTCAGTTATGAACTTCATGGTGAGGATAGATGTGGCCACAATTGCTCCTACTTTGTTCAAGGTAGGCCTCCCGATGATCGCGTTGTAAGCGGAATTGTGGTTTACTACTAGCCATCGAACTTTAACATTCCTTGTGTCCGGGGGGTTTCCGATGGAGACCCATAGGATGACGAAACCATATGGTGTGACCCTTTCTCTAAAAAATCCGACTAGGTCGTCGGAATGAGCCTCTAAGTCGCTCTCCGTGAGTCCGAGCGCGTCAAAGCATCTCCGGAACAGGATGTCCGCTGAACTTCCTTGATCTACGAATACTCTTCGTATTTTGGTGTTGATGGCGGACGCGGAGATGACTAGTGGCTGGTTCATGCTGCTGGTTATTTGCTTGATTTCTTCCGAGGAGAAAATTATTGCCAGGGGTGATTTTCTGGTAGGGGCCTGGGCATGACTTCCACCGCCAGGCATGAGTTCCTGCTTCGTTTTGCCGCCTTTTTAGACGGAGGGTTTCCCTCCTCGGGGATTCCTCCTGAGATCATTGCGATTCACGATGTGTGCCGCGTTCTCTGGGCTCATCCCTCCGCTTGTCAGTTTTGGGTTCCGGGCTGTTCATTCGCTGTCTGACCCTTCTTTCATCATCTCTGTTCTTGTATCTGCTAGTGTCCTCTGAATTTCCCATTTTTCAGCCCTTGCTCGAAAAAATCAAGGAGGTCTCAACATTCTTCCGTGTCATGCCCGTGTTGTTTGTGGTATTTGCAGTATGAGTGTCGGTCTCCTCTATTGGTGTTCTTTATGGGTCTTGGAGCTGGCACCTTTTCAACTTGAGATACCTCATTCAGGAATTGGGCTATGGAGACGTTGAGGGGGTTGTAGTACGATCTGTTTGATCTGTGTTCTTTTCGTCCTCTGTCCTCCCTGAAGTGTTCCTTCTGAGGGTTGTCTTTTTTGCTCCTGTCAGTCTTGACGGCAGTCTATCCTTCTTCCTGCTGTAGCTAATCATGGCATCTCTCTTGGATCCCCTCCATTGTTTTTTTTTGGCCTTTTGGTTAGACTTTTCAAGAAAGGTGTGTCCTCCCTCAGCCCTTTCACCAAGGCCATCAAAGCCGTTTGGGATTGTAGCCCATCGATTTGTGTGCATTCCGTGTTGAAACGATCCAGATAGCTCCGGAGGGTCTCTTCAGGTTTTTGCACTATCGAGTACAGGTTGAGGCAAGTTTTCCGGAGTCTCCGACGGGTTGTGAATTTCTTCATGATGCTATCGGCCAGGTCGGAAAAACACTCGATACTGCCCAGTGGGAGGGAGTTGAACCATGTCAAGGCATCCTTTTTCAGTGTTATGGTGAAGGCTTTGCATTGTATGGCATTAGAAGCATTCACGAGCAGCATCCTATTTTCGAAGGCATCTAGGTGATGCTTCGGGTCTGTGGTTCCGTCATAAGGCTCGATCTCCACGGGGTACCTGAATTTCTTGGGGAGTTCTTCTGCCAAGATGTGGGATGAGAACGGGTGCTTGCTTTTCTCTCGTCCGGGCGCTTTTGTTACCACAGTGGATGGTCTCTACGTGTGGTCATTTGATTCTATTGTTTTGCTGCCATGATCCATTATGGTTTGCATTTTGTTGTTCAGCTTTTCGAGTCTGTCTTTCTGATGCGTGTGCATCATTCATGGTTTTAGACCTCAAATTCATGAGCTTTTACTAGCTAATTAGCTTAATACTCAAGTAATTTTACTTAATTGTTCAATTATTAGTATCTTGAGTGTTTTGTTATGTTTTTACAGGATTCTTAGCAAGAAACCATGAAGTTACAGAGGAGGAAGAAGTGAAACAGAGCAAGGTAGCTTGAACAAAACCACAAAGCAACCCTGA
>JASCZI010242120.1:0-37076 GCA_036250425.1 Stylosanthes scabra | reverse complement strand
GGAGAACCTTATGGAGGAAGATGGGCACTAAATTACAATTCAGCAGTGCTAGTCATCCTCAAACAGATGGACAAACCAAAGCGATTAACAGGCTTCTAGGAAATTTATTGCGAAGCTTTATAGGAAAGAATCTTCGTCAATGGGATCAAGTCTTACCCCAAGTGGAGTTTGCTTACAATAATTCCACTAATCAAGCTACTGGAATGTGTCCCTTTGAAGTGGCGTACGGTGTCCGACCTCTCAGTCCTCTGGACATGGCTCCTTCTTCTAATCAAAATCAATTCAGTGCTGATGCTGACCAGAGAGCCAAAGAGATTAAGAAACTCCATGGACGAGTTCGAGCCAGAATTGAGAAGCAAAATTCAAAGTACAAAACTCAGCGAGATAAATACCGTAAGCAACAAGTTTTTAATGAAAGAGACTTGGTATGGATTCACCTCCGAAAAGAAAGATTCCCAAAGCAACCCAATGCCAAGTTATCCCCAAGAGCTGATGGTCCATTTCGTGTAGTTCAGAAAATCAACAATAATGCTTACAAAATTGAACTACCGGGATCCTATGGAGTGTCAGCTACTTTCAATGTTGTAGATCTTTCCCCTTACTTCGATGAGGAAAATGTTAGACTCGAGGACGAGTCTCCTTCAACCAGGGGAGAATGAACTAGAAGCAAGCACATTTGACAGCTACCTATCATCAGCCATCACATTTGACATACATGAGTCACCACATTTGACAACCAACTACATCCAGCTCATAACCAGCTACATCAGCCACCATTTTTAGATAATTTTCACATTGTATCATTGCTTTTATTTGCCTATAAAAGGGCACTAATGCTTATGAATTGAGGCATCCAACATTTGAGAAATATATCAATTTATAAGTTTACATAGTTTTCTCTGTTTTATTGAGCTTCTGAGCAGTATTATTAAAATCTAAGAAAATAAAACAAAATACTCAAACACTGTATTTAACAAATAAACCATGTTCAACTCCTCCATTATCATTAGGATGAAAATATGTCAGGTTTGATCTTATTAGAATTTGTGTAGATCAGGCCTATTTGATAAATAAATCAGGCTATTATTTTTATTTAAAAATGTCAAATTTAGGCTCTTTATAAAGCCTATAAAACTTAAGCCTATTTTTATATATATTATGTTATAATCAATTTTTATATTAAAAAAATAATTTGGTTAAATTTTAAATAAATTAAAGAGTTATATAATCTATCAGTAAAGTTATTTTTTATCTTCTAACCATCATAAACTAATCATTGATACTCATAATTATTAAATAAATATATTTATAAAGATTGTAGTATACGTTTTTTTATATTGTGAAACGTTATTTATTTGTAGTTATAAATTTTTATTAAGTTATTTATTTTTAATAGGTTTTTAAACAGGTTTCAGGTCAAACCAATTTTTTTTTGAACAAACCAAATCAGATAAAATATAAAGTCTTTAACATGTAATAGGCTAGACATAGGCTTAATACATATAATAAGGCCTAACCTATTTAGATTATAGCTTGATTTGATCTGGCTTATTTCCATGCCTAGTTGTCATAAGCTAATATAAGGTGCCTACTTTAGGTTTGGATTGATTTTTTTTAAAAGTATTTTTTAAATTAAATTTAAAGCATTTGGATGCATTTTAACAAAAAGTATTTTTATTTAAAAAAATTAATTATTTATTTTTTTGAAAAGCCAACAATGTATTATTTTAAAGAAAATTAAAAGAAAAAATAATTTTTATTAATAATTTTAAAAAAAAATAAAACATAAAAAAATCTTTTTCAAAATCAATCCAAATTGATCGAGGATCAACTCTCTAATAATAAGACTAATAAAAATAAACTTTCTGACATAAGAAAAATATATTTATTTGTTAGCCAATTATTATCACAATCTTTTAAAGGATTGAGACACTTCTATTTTTGCAAATAAATCAAACATTAAAAAGATCACCAATCATGTTTTTAACATTGCGTTGATTGAAAAATAATTCCCATGAAAATATCTCTTATCAGAAAATGTCTTTTAGGAAATAATTTTATGTTGCTAATATATGTTGGAAACCAATATAATAAAAATATTTTTGTGAGGCTGCACAATTTTACTTGATAGTACTGTATGCCCATTTGTATGTGGCCATCAAACTATTATGATTTATGAGAGTCCAACCCAGATTATGCTAAATAGTCATAAATAAAGAAAATTAACGCGTTATGAGTGTAGTTTACCCATATTGAGTGTAGTTTTCAATAAGCATTATGAGTGCAGTTTTCAAAGCAGGAATTGAATTTGTGGTTAAGATATTGTAGAAGTAAAAATCCCTTTTACTATGTGACAACTAATAAGGAGGTTTATTTCATCATTCAATCATGTATTAAGATCAAAGATCATGTATTAACATAAAAGATTACGTAACTTGCTAGTTTTGGAGTAACAATAAAGAGCAATAAAACAATGCAATAGAGAAAATTAATTGCCTTGGTTTCTATGCACTAAAGATTGACAATATATATCACTTGTTAGTTTCCACTCAAGGAACCCAAAAAAACCAAACCAAAGATCAGTGAAAAGAACAACCATTTGACTTTCTCTCTTCAAGCTTTTGGAACCACCATGTCCAAGAAAAAGTCAAGCTTAGGTCGCCAGAAGATCCCAATTGAAAAAATCCCAAAAAAGAGTCACCTTCAAGTTACATTCTCTAAGCGGCGTTCTGGGCTATTCAAGAAAGCCAGCGAGCTTTGCACGCTTTGCGGCGTCGAGATAACCATCGTGGTTTTCTCGCCGGCCGATAAAGCCTTCTCCTTTGGCCATCCAGAGGTAGAATCTATCATCGATCGCTATATGGCTTTGAACCTTCCGCATGAATCCATGTCCAGCACTCAACAACTTGTTGAGGCGCATAGAAATGCCAACGTTCGTGATCTTAACATGCAACTGACTCAGCTTCTGAACCATTTGGAGATGGAGAAGAAGCGTGCAGAGGAGCTTGATCACGTGATAAAAGTGAGGCAGAGGCAGTTTTGGTGGGAAAGGCCTGTTGATAATCTTGGGTTTCATGAATTGCTGCAACTGAAAGCATCAATTGAGGAGCTCAAGAAGAATTTGTCAAAACATGTCAACAAAATCATCATCATGGACCAAACCAACATGCCTTCACAAATTATTGGGGTTAATAACAATCATAATAATAATAATATTAATATTAATAATTATGATCATCATGGCTTTGATAACAACAAATCTGATGCTGCTGCAGCCTTCAATGTTGCTTCCACAATGCCTCCTCCTCCTCCTAATAATGCTTATTACATGGGTTTTCGTCATGGTTATCTTTAATCTCTCATTTTCAATTTTTCATTGTTATTATTATAATTATTTTCGAAATCATTTTGTTTGGGATCGAAGAAGTGATGAATCATCAACTGGTACCTTGCTGGCTGTTGGTTTTAAGATTCCTATAAATTTCTTTGTTATTTGAAAATTGAAATAATAGACGTATATATGTTCATATTGTGGTTGAAATTAAATAATTTGTCCTTTGATACCATGGACTACTTCATCTCCAAGAATAAATTTAACATTTTTTAATTATTTTAATGGTTTGAATATTTAGATTTAATTATTTATTATTATTATTATTATTGATAATAAATGCATGCTTGAAATGGTAACATAGTAGAGAGAATATATATGTTCTTTCTGGCAAGAACAATGGCAACCCAAAACGTTTCAGCTTTTAATAATGTTTTACCTTCCCTTAAAGAACCCAAATCCCCTAGCACACAGAAGGACCGCATTATGAACTCGATAAATTCTTGATGTTTATTATTGTGTTTTTAATTATGAGAAAATGAATATTGTCATCTATGTTTTAATAATGTTATTTATTTTTCAAAAATATTAAATCATCAAGTATTTTATTCAATCAAATTTAACTCAGATGTATATATACATTTTTAGTGACGAAAATACTTAATTAAACGTAGTTGCTAAAAAATCATGAAAGTGTAACATTACATTATTTTTTATAAATTAAAATAATAAAAAATAGTAGTATATAAAATGACATTATAAAAATAAAATTATATTATTATAATTAATTAGTGAGAGATAATTTTCTATTTTTTATTTTCTATTAAATTACAAAAATCAAAATAATAATACATGTACATACACAACTATTAACATAGAGAAATTATTCTGTGTAGCGAAATTAGGGTACTATACATACTAAATACATTTTCATTTATTGTCCAATACATCAGGTCTAAATTTTCGATTCTCATATATCCTGTTATCATCCAAAATATATGTTTTTTTTGGTATATAATACAAGGCATAGTGTGAAAATAAATCACACTTAGGCAAATCCTCCAGCAGCAGCTGAGTTGTTCTTATTATTTATTGGAAGATAGTTAGCATTCTTCTTAAGGAGGAGCTCAACTCAAACAGTAGAGTATATTATTATAAGCTAAGAAAACTTTTAAAAAAATTGTACCAAAAATACTGAAACACTAATATCACTACAAAAAATTTCCGGAATAACGAGGGATTTTTCAAATAAAGTATACACTATTCATTACTCACAACAAATAAAAGTATACAACATAGTTATTAGCAATTAGCTCACGTTTTAAGCCTATTTTCTTCTTTTATTTTATCTCTCTTTTCCACGATTATAGTAATTAATTATAGATTTCTTTTAATTTTTGTTACCTTCCAGTTTTAGACCATTTTATATAAAATTAAAAATAACAATAATGTTGCTATAATGCTAATGTGCTTTAAGTAGAGCAGTAAGTTTATATTCTAGTAACATCCTAGAATTAATGTTGAGTTTGCAAAAGTCAAAATCTTCTCATCATTATATGCCAATAATAATGGAGATAGCAAGATAGGAGCTTCATACCACCAACATTTATTAAGATTAAATATTTCAATGATAATTTAGATGGAAAATGATAACTACTAATTGGGAACAATTTACATAAAACCTTTCTGTCTAGCGCTATCAAACTGCGAGAAAGAGAGAATATTTTCATATGAGCTACGGTATACCATTTTCACGAGTTAGTGCATACGAAAGAGAGACAATAAGAAGCATCGAAGAAAAAAACTATAGAACTTAATAATTTTATTATGGAATGATAACTCGAATTACACAAGAAGAGAAGACCCTCTGTATATAGATCAATGAGACTCAAGAACCTAACTGCACAAACCCAACATTCTAACTGATTCTTGAGGGTCAGAAGCATAAAACCACTAACTAACTGCACTATATATATAACAATGTCCTAATAGCATGGGTATGTTTGAACATTATATGTTTGATTTCCTTTATTTTTTATTTATGTTAAATAATTTACTCATCATTTTCTATTTATTTACTTATTCTCTTATTTTTTAACAATACTCTGTATCAATCATATATATCTTCATTCGGTAATATTGTGTGTACACTGTATGTACACTTCCATACACTCTATTTTCAACACGAAAAAATATAAATATAAGGAAGTGTATAATGATACTAGATTAATTTCTCTTATTTTTTTTAAATACATCGAAAAAATATATAGTCATTTTTTTCTCAAATAAATTAATTTACTAATTTCTCTTCTAAATCATATTAAATTTCAATTTCTTCCTATTAAAAGGAACACGATTACTTTTTGCTCCATCTTCTATTTTCTTTTGTTTCAATTATTTATGTTATTCCCCTCCCCAATTAAATTTATCCCTACAATATTTTTTTATCTAATATATTTTTTTGATTAATTCTTTCTTTTTCTTAATCTCTATATACTATCCTCATCTCTATTCTTCTTTTTCTTTTCTGTAACTTTAACTGTCATATCATCTTCTCAATTTTTATTATGAGTAAATACTAAATACATAAAAAATTTGAGGTATATAAAAATACATACCGGAATTGATAAACATCAAAATACATCTCCGAAAGTACCATATGTCCATATGATTAGTAGATTTATAAGGCATGCGGTGCATTTTTTTCCAAAGAAAAAACTATGATATGTAGTTTGATATTTAGGAACTTTATTGCCTAATTTTCCATTTACTCTTTTATTTTTATATCATCTTTTCTCAACTTTTTTTTTTCGCACTGGATGCCTAAGGCCAAGAAACAAAAGACCTAACCAGCACGCGGAAAATAAGTGCCAGGCATCGGAGAAAAGCTTGTGTCTTTTTACTGTCTCTCCTTTTCTTCCCAACATTTTTTTTTTAAATGAGCAGGACACATATATGGTGCTCATAATAAATACTTATTTTTCGGACCTTAAAATAATTTTAAGGTATATATATATATTTATTGTAATTCAGAGGGCCTTAATAGTTTTACGGGATTAATCATATTGTTTTAGTCCATTAAAATTATGTGTGAGAGACTACCTAACTTCTGTTACTATTGTGGGATAATACTTAATAGATACTATTGTGGGATAATAGGGCATAAGGAAGGAATTTGTCAAGCTGCTATCAAGGATGAAGAAGTTGGAGAATACAAATCCAAAAAGTTGAGTCCATGGCTGAAAGCAGAAATGGTTGGGAGTGCCATCAAAGTGGAACACAAAAACCACACCAATTCCGAGGCAAAAAAGGAGACAAGATCAGAAGAGCAGCAAACCATCAGAAACTAACTGAAAAATTAATGGAGAAACTGGGAACACTGTCCATGATAGAGGAAAACGAGCTGTCCAAGGAAAAGGAAGTGGGGAATGACCAAGCAATTCGCAAAGAAGCAAACGAAATAACAAGAAATCTTGCAATTGCTGGAAACAACCAATCAAGCTCCTCCATTCCAGAACATAACAAGGAAATGGAAACAACTACAACACTGCCAAACTTAAAGCCTGACCAACAGAATCAAGAGGTGTTCAATAAGGAAGACAACAACCATTCACAGGGGGAAAAGACACAAAAGCAGGAAAATGAAAAACTGAAACTCACTACAACAAATGCGCTTGTTATCGGCGGATTTTTCTTTTATCATTTTTGCCGATTTCAACGTTATCGGGGGATTTACCGGCAGAAAAAATTCGCCGGTAAAAACCTCGCTGGTAAATTGTTACCGGCGAATTTTTTTACCAGCGGAAAATCCATCGGTAACGTATTTTAAATGGATGATTCAGTTTCCATGTTATCGAAGAATTTACCGGCGGATAATCTTGGCGCCATTTCTGTTTTCCCTCCAAGTTTACCAGCGGATCCCTAAAATCCGCCGGTTCACGTTGAAACTTTTAAAATGTTTTTTTAATACGTGAATGTTAACAATGGAAAAATCCATCAGTAACGTGTACAGAATTAAAATTCCGTCGGTAATTCCGTCGGTAACGTGAGCAAAATTAAAAAAATAAATAAAAATAATTACTGCTTAAATTCATAAACCTGTACAAATATAAAGCCAAACCAAACAACATAACATGAAATATCAAAATCCAAACAGTATTATATTCCGCAGTTTAAACAATAAATACTAGATTGTCATAAGAACTAAAAGAAATTGTCGAAACATGATATATAAATTGCCATAAGTAGCTGGAAAGTAAACATAAACATAATAAATGAACTCGGAGTACTCTAAGGATCCACATAGTCTTCGTCGTCGTCCTCCTGTGGTGCTGGCGGTGGGGTGGAGGCAGAGGCGGATCATGAGCAGCTGCAACCGAAAAAGAATCGTCGCCGGCAACGGATGATCCACCCGCACGCATATGCTCACCGGTCACACCCATCTGCCACCGAGCCTCCTGCATGAGCCGCAGCTCCTCCCTCATTTGCTGCTTCAGCGCCTCGACGTCCGGATCACATAATTCAAGCCTCCGACTAAGCTCATCTTGCATGGCCTTTTGTCGCTCCTCAACCTCTTGTAACTTCCGAGTCATGTCATGGTGACTGAGGAACCTGCTCTCGCAAGTCAACCACGTCTTCCTCGCCGACAGGGATAGCAATGGTGACTGAGGTAGAGACAGGGGCGGATGGTCATAGGTTTCAGTGGGGGACATGGCCACCCCTGAACTTCTCAATTCCTCTTATTAAAAAAAATTAACAAAGTGGCCCCTGAAAATAACTAATGTAAGCCTTTTCTATTTTTTCTTAGTTTTGTTGGGCCTTTAACATTTTTACAGTGAGCCATTTTTCTTCTTAGCCTCTTAGATATTTTTTCATTCATTTTGTTTTTGTTTCTTATTAGTCTTTTTCATTACAACAAGCCATCACCTTGCCTTGTAAGTTATTAGGTACTCCATACTTATTTATTTTTTCATTAAAATTTTTTGAAAACCTAAAGAATGGGAAGGCGGTAAAGTCTGCCTCTTCATCTTCAATTCTTCACTCTTTTCTTTCTTTTGATTAGAAGCCATAAGAAAAATGCAAGGAGACAACCAGTGACTCAACTTTCTCTACTCACATACTCTTTTATTTTATTTGCAACTTGCAAGAAGAGAACAATCATCCAAGTCTAAACCGTCCCTGCATATGGTTTTTTTAACAATTGAGGTATTTTTCTTTTTTGTTTAATATTATAATATTTTGTTATATTTAAAGTTATTTTTTATTATTTGTTAATGACTTTATTTTTGTAATTTTTTTTACATATTGTGATGCTATATCTTGTCTAACTATTTTTTTATGCATTGATAATCTATATTTTGGAATTTGCACTTGTTGAGTTGTTTAATATTATGATGCTATATTCTGATTTCTGAATAACTATTTTATAGCATTTTGGCATAGATAGCTGTATGGACTTTTGAGTTGTTGAATTGTTATTAGTTAATAGTTTATTTATCCAATTCCTTTATGGATAAAAAGTTGAAAGGTTCTTGTTCATTTTTTTGTTATTGTTTGAATTAGAATTATGGGGAAGTTGAAAACAATTGATGCATTTTTTAAAAGGAGTGATCAAATATTAGCCACAACTTATTCAACACATCAGCCTTTAAATAGCAATGTTTCAAGTTCAATTCTTTCAGAACAAGCTAGTTCAAAGAAACAGCGTCTCAATTTTGAAGAAATGGATATGTTTCATTTGGAAAGAGACCTTGGGCTACGACCAATGATTTATAATTTTTTGCCAAATAAAAGGAATAAAATTCGACAAGCTTATTTTAAAGTTGGGTCTAATCAACCAATACTTGAGAAGTACCCATCTTCTACTGATGGCAATCGTCAATGCCGCTTTCAGGCTTCTTGGTTTGAATTGTATCCTTCTTGGTTGAAGTATTCTATTGAACTTGATGCCATATTTTGTTTACCATGCTATCTTTTTGGCAAGGAATCTTCAAATAATATGGGATCAAATGCTTTTATTAAAAGTGGTTTTAGAAAATGGAAGAAAGTAAGTAACGGAAAAGATTGTCCTTTATTAACTCACATCGGCAAAGGTCCTACTTCAATCCACCATAATGCTGTAAAGGCATGTGATGATTTAATGAAGAACTCTCAACATGTTGATAGGCTTATAGTGAAGCAAACATATGAAGAGATCGAGAATAATCGGCTTAGACTTGCTGCATTTATAGATTGTGTTAGATGGTTGACGTTTCAAGCATGTTGTTTGTCAAGCATTACAACAGAAATCTCAAGATATTTTAAATACAATGCATCTTGTTTTTACATCAAAATTACTCCTTCAACAATTAAGAGATGATGGGTGGTGTCATTTTCTTGAAAATGTTAAGGAGTTTTGTGAAACACATGAAATTATTGTTCGTGACATTGAGGCGCAATATATCATTAGAAGAGGCGATCTCGTCAACCAAATGTGACAATTGATCATCATTATCGAGTGTATATATTCTTGATTACAATAGACTCTCAATTGCAAGAGTTAAATAGCAGATTTAATGAGAAAACTGTGGAGCTTTTAACTTTGAATTGTGCTTTGGATCTTAAAAAATACTTTAAACTATTTAACATTGAGGAGATATGCAAATTGGCAGAGAAATTTTATCCCCGTGATTTTTCTGAGCATGAAAGAACTATTCTAAAGTTCCAATTGCAACATTATGGGCTTGATATACCAAATCACTTCAAAGAGATTGAAATATTTTCATAATTATGTCAGAGATTGAGTGAAAATGGAAAATCAAGAACTTATCACTTGGTTGATAGATTGATATGCATTATCTTAACTCTTCCCGTATCCACGGCAACAACAGAAAAAGCTTTTTCTGCTATGAAGATCATCAAAACAAGGCTTCAAAACAAAATGGATGATGAATTTCTTACTGATAATCTCGTCATTTACATTGAGAAAGATATTACTTCTACTTTTAGTACGAGTTTAATAATAAAGGAGTTTGAATCTAGAAAAAAATTCGAACACAATTCTCTTGAAAAAAATGTGAGTAATAATATGCATATAAATTTTGACATTGTAATTTATTATTATTTTTGCAGGACATGGTAAAAAATCTAGCCAAGACCACTATGTCAATTTTCAACAACTAAAAAAATGTTAGTTTTTATAATGTTTTTCATTGAATTGAATGTATATAATATTATACTATTCTATTTTTTGAATTTGTGGATCAAATGACTTTTTATTAAGTAGGTAATATATATATTGAGACTTTTAAAACAAATAAAAATTTAGAATAACATAAGTGCATTAGATTGGCCACCCTTGCTAAATAATTCTAGCTCTGCCCCTGTACAGAGGTATCCTAAAGGGTGAATACAAAGGTCCTGAGTGTAGATGCGAGGAACCCTCCAACGTCGTAGATGTGGTTCTTGGCATCCGGCTCGGATACAGTCTGAAGCCACACCTCATCGGGATCCATTGGAGCAGAAGTCCTGAACTCTGCAGCCCGCTGGGTGGTAATAGCGATGTTGTTGATGTACTCATTCTATCATTTCAAAGATAAGCTAGTTATAAACTACACAACCAAGTATTTTTCAAATAATTTATAACAGGGTTAAGTAAACTATACCCAGATATCAGCGGATCGCTTGTCGGCGAACTTCTCCTTGTTCTCCTTCAACGTGTGGGTCTGCTTGAAGACTTCCGCCATCGAGACCGGTCGGTCGAAGGACTTAGTCTGCACTCAATTATCATATTCAAAGTCAAGTATCATAAATAAATATAAGTTTTTGAACTTAGGAGAAATATAAACAAATACATTAATTATAATTTACCATTTTATTCTTTGTTTGCATAGGCGTAGCTGATCCGCCGGTATATTTGGCAGCTTTTTCGGAGGCCCTATTCGCCTTATTCGTGGCCTCAGTGTGCTTGTACCTCTCATTAGTTTCCCAGAAATTGTAAATGGCCTTCTTTAGTTCCGGCCGGCACCATTGTGTCAGTTGTTCCTTCCGTTTCCGCACATCCTCCATCATCCCGGAGAATCTCTTCGATGCACGGTGATCAAAGATCTTCTTTATCGTGGAATCATGTACTTTGCTCCATGTGAATTTCTCCTTCAAATAAATAACATTCAAAGCTATGAAGGTTTGAAACTATGCATGAAAAACATATTAAACACCAATACAAGTCATAAGAAACACTCAAATAATTAATTGATTACTTACTGCCCACTTCTTATACATACGATGTCGTGTAGATAGAGGGATAGCCTTCCATTTCGGCCATGGCTGGCCGTACATCAACTTGATGACATTGCTGATCTCCTATGTGCAAAGAGAATTCTTTGGGGCAAATCTATATAAGGAACCCCGGAAAAATAGTCACAACATAACATAATAAGAAACATAATTACAAATATAAAACACTAAATAATTAATTAATTGATTACTTATGCTTTCTGACCGTCCGGCTAGATCACGATCTTGCCTCTGACTGAATCGTTGGATCTGCTGCGATCCATGTGATGATTCGGAAGGCGCATTTTCCGATGGCTCATGTTTGGATCCCAAATCCTGCTGGGAGGGAGGTTCCGGAGAGGTCGAGTCTACAGGAGGAGGTGGAGGAGGTGGAGGTGTCCACACAGGAACTATTGGTGGAATAGGGGGAGGAGGAGGTGGCGGAGAGCCATGGTAGTCCGGATTCAAAACCACCAAGTATGAAGAAGGAGTCGAATTCACCTGTGTGCTTCCAGGCGTGGCGGAGGTAGAAGGAGAAGGGGTATTCTCCATGGGGGGGGCCACAGCTCGTCCACGACCTCTCCCATGACCTTTTCCAGTACCTCTTGTGGCCATATCAACATGAAAATAATCAATTAACAGAAAATAAGCAAATACACAACACATGTAAACGGAAAATTAGAATGCAAATAGAAAATAAGCAAATTGTCTAATAAGAAAACTACACCAACCATGTAAAAAGGAAATAAGCAAATACTCTAATAACCCTAATCGTCGTCACTACTCGGCAGGTTTAAGTTCTCTTCAATGTTGTCTTCATCTTTCATGCTAAACTCATCTTCATCAAACTTACCCTCTTCTTCATCTTCTGCATCTTGTTCCTCCTCATCATCCACGTCTGGTGTGACCGTGTAAATATCATCGTTGACGTCAATAACTTTGTTAGTGACTTGAGGAGTGGCAAGACTAATCAGAGGACCAGTATCCCCAACTATGTTTAAAGGAGTTGAACAATCAGTTTGGTAAGGTTCTTCCCCTTCTGTTTGGTCACTCTCAATTCGACCTCTTGGTTTAGTTTTAATCACTACAACCCAAGGGGATTTGCAATTTCCAGGGTGTGGCAAGTAATATACATGTCGGGCATTTTGTGAATGATGCATCTTCTTTTGTGTAAATGACTAAAAGTGTATAAAACCACTATATTGCAGGTGTCCTGAAATGGAGGCCAGAACAAGTTTTTCCCGCAGCTTTTGACTTGTTATAGCATGCACACTTCTTGCTTTGCAGATAGGAATTCTTGTTATTTGAGATGAAAAAGAAGAGATAAGGGACCACAGATATTATATAGTTACAGAATGAGTATTATTATTTTTATATCATTGTTCTGTGTTGTTCTTCAAAAGGGGCATCTAGCTTAAAAGGGTTAACTATCTTATAACAGAGAAGGAATAACATTCCAGCAAAAACCAATTAGTGTTTACAGCAACTACAAAACTACACAGCAAAAGTGGCAAACATTCCAGAAAAAATCAATTAATTTAAAATAAACATTCATCATATAATTCCAACATTCATTCTTGAATTGATTTTTTTAACAAAAAAGGCACTGCAGCAGCAGCGAAGGGAAGAAGAGAACCTTCAATACCTGCGGAGATGGAGACGACACCATGGAGCTTGACAAATGGGGAACATGAATTTCGGTGACATACCAAAGTGGATCAGATGTTTACAAAACAAGTTTCAGCATCTCAACACCCGAAAACAAGAGGAGACAAACATTCTGCAAATTAAGAACGTGGAATCTGATTTAGATGAAGTCATCAAGGAGGAAGAGATTTGATGGGCCCAAAGATCAAGAACTAATTGGCTAATGCATGGAGATAGTAATTCCAAATTTTTCCATCAGAAGGCATGACAAAGGAAAAGCAAAAATTAGGTCAAAGCCATCCTAGACGATGCGGAAGTGACCTATGAAGAAGAGGAAAAGATAGAAGAAGTAATGGTAGATTGTTTTGATAACATTTTCACTTCAGAAGGAGTGGAGAATGCAAGAATGTGGCTGAAATTGTGAAGGGAAGAATAGATGAGGAAAAGAAAGCCTTCCTAGACCAAGAGTTCACTGCAGAAGATGTGACCCAAGCTCTCAAACAAATACACCCAACTAAAGCTCCCAGATGTTGGTATGGCCGCTCTCTTCTACCAAAAAATGTGGAAGATTGTTGGTAAGGATGTTACTGAAAATGTTTTAAACTTTGATGTTGATCCCTCTCCCTTTAATTCTACCCATATTTGTATGATTCCAAAAATTAAAAATCCCAAGCATACAAAGGACTACTTTAGACCTATCTCTTTATGTAATGTCATTTTAAATTAGTCCCTAAAACCATTGCAAATACACTCAAACAAATCCTTCCGGATATTGTTGGAGAATTCCAAAGTGCTTTCGTATATGATCGGCTCATCACAGACAATGGATTAGTGGCTTTTGAAATCTTTCATTACATGAAGAAAAAGACTACGGGGGCAACAAAGTTACATTGGAATCAAAATGAACATGGCTAAAGCGTATGACAGAATTGAATGAAATTTCCTCAATGAAGTGCTGGACTCTATGGGTTTCTCTTATAAGTGGGTGAATCTAATAATGAAATGTGTTTCCACGGTTTCTTTCTCGGTCCTCATAAACGGTATCCCTAGCAAAACCATTACTCCCACCCGTGGACTGAGGTAGGGCTACCCATTGTCCCTTTACCTCTTTGTCTTGTGCGCAAAAGTCTTATCTGGTCTCCTAATCAAGGTCCAAAATAATAAACTCATAAGAGTGAGGAATCAGCATTGCTAGACAGGTTCCACAAGTGAACCACCTTTCCTTTGCAAATGACAACATTCTTTTCTCAAGGGCCTCAGATCAAGACATCCAGGGAATCAAGGAGGTCCTAATCCAATACCCAACAACTTCGGGGCAAAGAATCAATCTAGATAAACCTGAGATTTCCTTCCGCCGAAGTGTGCCTACTATTAGACATAATCTGATCCAAGAATGGTTAGGGATAAAGCATGTTGAACAACACTCCAAGTACTTGGGACTTCCCACTTTTGTAGGAAGATCCAAAAAGAAAATCTTTGATTTCATCCAGGAGAGAGTTTGGAAAAAGCTTAAGGGTTGGAAGGAGAGGTACCTATCCAGAGTTGGGAAGGAAACTTTGATCAAGGCAGTTGCACAATCAATTCCTACGTACATTATGGGATGATTTCAACTCCCTAAAGGTCTTTGTCAACACTTAGATGCGATGATAAGGAAATTCTATTGGAGAAGCAAGAATGGAGAAAGGAAAATTTATTGGGTGAAGTGGGATAAACTATGCACCAACAAAGCGGACGTTGGTTTGGCCTTTAGGAATTTTGAAGCTTTTAATTCAACACTTCTAGCTAAACAAGGCTAGAGGCTAATGAAAAAACCTGAGTCCTAGCAGCCAAAGTTCTCAAAGCTAGATACTTTTCTAGATTTAATTTTCTTGAGTCAAAGTCAGGACATGCAACAAGTTACACTTGGAAGAGTATTTTAAATGCGAGAGAAGTGCTGAAAAGAGAAAGTCTTTAGAAGATAGGGGATAGCAGCAAAGTGAGAATTTGGGGGACATCATGGCTCTCCAATTAGAACATATTAAAATTTGGAGTCCTATTAGGATCCTAGATGAGAAAGCAACTGTGAAAGAGCTAATAAATGATGAAGGAAATAGATGGGATGTTAGAAAAATCAAGAGCATTTTTATGGATTTTGAGGATGAACAAATTCTACAAATCCCTCTACCAATCACAGCATAACAAGACCAGTTATATTGGAGTTTCACAAGAAATGAAGAGTACAGGGTAAGAGATATATACCATCAATATATAAAGCTTAGAAACAGCCAGCACATGAGCGAAATCTCTATCAACCCTTCGGAACCACATTGGAAACGCCTTTGGAAAGCCAAAGCCCACCCAAGGGCCATCAATTGTGCTTGGAGAGTTCTTAACCAATCCCTGCCAACAAAGACCAATCTGCAAAATAGAGGAGTAAATTACTTAGCCTTATGCAATAACTGTTGGAAGAGTGAAGAAACTGAAACTCATATTTTCAAAACATGTGAATTTGCAAGGAGTTTTTTGGTTCCATACACCCTGCAGATTAGATCATCAGAGAATCCAGAGATGGAAGTCACATAGTGGGTGGAGAGTCTCCTTCAACATCTCGATCCATAAATGCAAGGTCTTCTTACAATTGTCTGCTTGCTCTGTGGACAGCCTGTAATACTAAGAATTTTGATGCTAAAGAAATTACTCCTTTGGAGATAGCTAAGATTGCGATAAGGAAGCACGAAGAGTATCTTCAAGCATTAAAGACCAGCGAAATTGAAATTCAATCACATCCCCCCGATTCAACAAGTCCCACAAGTTGGATTCGACTACCAACCAATGTTATTAAAATAAATGTTAATCTATCTATTATTGATTATGGAATGGTGGGATTTGGATTGGTAGCTAGAGATGTTTCTGGATTGATTTTAATGGCAGCCACGTGGATGAGGGAAAGATTCACCAACCAGGTTCATGAAGTTCATGAAGATGAGGCAATGACATATGTGTTGGGCTTGGAAATGGCCTTAGAGTGTTGCTTTTTTTATGTGGCCTTAGAGAGTGATTTGACTGAAGTAATCCAAAAGACTCAACTCTCTCAAGAAACAAATCAATTATTTTGGCTCTATTATTTTGGATTGTTTTAATTTAGCTTCTAATTTTAAATCAGTTATTTACTCTCATGTAAAAAAAATGGTAATCAAATAGCTTATGAATTGGCTCAAATAACTCTTACCAATCTAAACTTAGTATAAATGGAAGAAGCCTCAAAAAATATTTGTAACCTTGCTCTTTTGGACACCATTAGTCCTATTCATTAATGATAGCTAATTAGCTACCTAATTACACCGTGTAGTCAATAGGTGAGATTCCAACGGTGGCTTCCTCAAGACGCACCTTCCTCTTTTGCCATTAGACCAAGGCCTCATCCTCTTTTAATTACTTTTTTTTTTGTTGGGCTAATCCCTCTTTTAATTACTTGAATTAAAATAGTATAATTATATATTTTTTGCCCAATCTAGGAAAGATAAAAACGAACCTAGTATTTCTGGTCCAAAATATTGGCCTGCTTTCATTTCTGAGATCAGGTATTCCTTTTGTTTTTAAATATAAATCTACAATAATCCAGCCCAGCATTTTATTTGTCCAAAAAGCAGTTCAACATATGTGAAACAAGTTGGGTTGGTTTGCCAGTCTCCCCATGGCCTACTGGGGTTATGAGGTTTGAGCCCAACATTCCACACTCAAAATTGGCAATCAAAACCTTTTTTTTTCTTGTAGCTGAGGCCTATATCAACTGATTGAATTGTTAGCCTCACCTGTAGCTGCAGCTAGATTCTAATCCTTATGGAGGAATATAGAACCCCAAATCTCTGGTGGATAAAGAGAGTGTGTGTGAGTGGGTGTGTGAATAATGAATTTAGAATTAATGTCTTACAGAGAAAAAGGAATGAATACATATAATTATATACTTTTTGAAATTCAAAATTCAAAATTACATCGAATTGGAAATATATATTTTCTTCATACAGGATCATGCTTAATTGAATTAGAATCTTAGATAGGACAAATCTGCATGCTTAATTAATTGAATTAGAATCTTAGACAGGGCAAATTAGTAGGATTTCGTTAGATTGAAGAATAAGTCATTAGTCAAAACATGAATTAATCTTCCTATAAATAGACCATGTAATATACTATAGTCTCACACCATAATAATTTTCTATATGAATGGAGGCGTTGAAGCAGACAAAGAAAACCACAGGGCGTAAGAAAATTGAGATCAAGAAGCTTGTCAATGAAGCAAACAAGCAGGTAACCTTCTCGAAGAGGCGTGCTGGGATGTTCAAGAAAGCCAGTGAGCTATGCATATTATGCAATGCTTGCGTTGCCATTGTAGTGTTCTCGCCGGCCGACAAGTTGTTTTGCTTCGGAGATCCCAGCACAGAGGCAGTGGTCAACCGGTACCTCAAAGTAGAACCGGAGTTTGAGCCAGTAAAGACCTCGAAAGGTAAGAAGCCGGTGTCATGTGAAGAGCATAACAGGAAATACAACGAGGCGATGAAGGTGTTGGAGTTGGAAAAGAAGAAGAAGGCTGATGTTGAAGGTCTTGCTAAGGTTTGGGGAAGGGGGGAATGGTGGAACGAGGAGATTCATGAGATGAGTGTTGAGCAGTTGGAGCAGTTTTTGGTAGCCATTTTTGACTTAAGGAGTATACTTCTTAAAAGGGCTGCTGAAATCATGATGATGCACGGTATGTTATAGAACAATCAAGTTTTAACTTGCTGGCTGCTTGCACAAATTTAATTCACTTTTCCTTTCTTTCTTTTTCTCCCCTTTGTTATTTTGTGTAATGTTTCAATTTAGTTCAGTGTGAATTTCTGTTTTAGTTTTGTGTTTTGTACTCAAATGTTATGTTTACTTATTTCTAATAATTATTAGCAAGGTTTGATGATGATATCTGTATTAAGACTTAACCTTTATAGACATTGTATTAGCTATTTCTCATATTGTCACGTATAATCCTTGCCGCTACTGGGAGTGGGAGTTTGCCCTAATAACCTAGACCTATTTTGAGCCAAATTTGCAGCTTCAAGTCAAATAATTTTTGCCCCATATAATTTATTTAATGTATTGTTAAAAAAATCATTTAACCAAATCCTTAAATAGAGTTCCCATGGATTAGTTATTCACATGTCGAACTAAGGTATACGGTGGAAAAAAAATACCAAAAAAGCTAAAAAAAAAAGAGAATTAATAGATTCTTTAGGCTTGAGACGTGGCATTTACATTACACTTTTCTCCACAATCATTGCCACTGGAAAATTTTCAATAATTCAATACTAAGATCTCAATTCATGTACATACCTTTTGGATGTACCATGGATCCTTAATCCAGCAAGATGTAAGAATAGAAAGAATAACACAGCACAAGAAGTTAACACAAAATGAAGGAAATTAAGAACAGGGTAAATAAATTATACATATCCAGGCTTTGGCACAATCATGCAAATGTCTAGTAAAACTATGTAACAGCTACGAGGTTCTAACAACTACGTGGGATCAGCAATGCAAGCACCAGGTTCAAAACAAAAACTGAAACAGCTACCTTCTTTTTTCCAATTTACTCTGATGCTATTTCATCACCATTTTCTCCTTCATTTCTGAAATCTGGCAACGTATCAAGATCCGTTCGAAACTTTGCATCATCTGAGGAATCAATGGCATCATGTTCCACTGAATCTGAATTACCGTTGGCAGATGACGCATCTGACATTTCATCGGTTTCACCTGTTTCGGTGTCACCCTTGAACATCTCATCCTCAGTGCCATCAACATTCAGCGTTTTGTTTGTTTCGCCTGCTTCCGAGTTGTCACCCTCAGAGGCATCAGAGCTCTCATTTCTCGAACCGTCCCTAGTTTCATTTGATGCCAACAATCTTATATTCTCTGATTCACCACCCCCTAGATTTGAAGATTCTCCAGCAGATGTGTCTCCATTTTCGGTCTTAACAGTGATTGTTGAATTGGAATCATGCAGGTTCTCTTCAGCGACTCTGTTTTGACTCTGCACTAACCCATCTGTTTGGACATCTTTAACATCACCGGAAATGGTCGTGTCCCCGGTAGAATTTTGATAACGGTCTGATTCAGATAAAATCACTGTTTTATTCTGATCAGATGAACTCAAAGTGTCCACACCAGCTCTACTTGAGTTATTGCTTGCTTCAGTGATCACATTTTTCATGTTACTGCTTGCTTCCAAGTGGTGGTTGTTTGTTGTGGCTGTTTCATTCAGATTTGAGCTATCCACTGGATTGGACAGAGTGTTGTTTCCACCCTCTATACCAGAAGTTGCATTTGAAGCTTTCAGATCACCTTCTGTAACCTTCAAATCTGAATCCTTTTGATTGCTGTTACTTTCATCTGAATAAGTTGCCTCATTTTCTGGTTTTGTTTTATTAGTGTCTCTGTTCACATCAGAGTTTTCCAAACTCAAGGCCTCAGTTTCAGTGCTAGTTGTATGAGCATCATGAGTTACAGCACTAGAAGCGTCGTCTCCCTTGTAATGTTCCTCCCGAGCTTCACGGGTGTTGTGGTTTTCGACTAATTCCCCCTTTCCATCACCCTCACCGTTTTCATTTTCCTTTTCATCATCTTCTTTCTCTTTCTCTTCATCCACAAACTCTTCAACACGATCTGTACCCACCTCTGTTTTCTCTTGATCATTTTCATCTATCTCATCATCTCCTACTCCTCTTCTTTCATCTTCCATCTCTTCACTTTTGTTTTCATCTTCTTCCTGTTCTTCAGCATCAAGCTTGTTTTCTTCTTCCCTTTGATCTCTCACCTCATGCCTGTTGTCTTCACTTTCTTCAGTTTCATTCTTGCTTCCTTCATCTTCTTCTTCTTCGTAAGTGGGTTCATGTTTATTTACTTCATCCTCTACAACATTTTCATCTTCCTCTTCTTCCTCGTGCTTTTCATTATGAATTACTTCGTCCTTAACTGGATGAAGGTCTTTCCTACCAAGTTTCAAACTCTGATCTCTCTGTCTTTGGACCAACAATTTTTCATCATTCTCATCATATTCCTTCTTCTTGTCATGATTGTGCTTAACCTGGTAGATTAACCAGAAGCAAACACCAAGCAACACAACAATTTGCAGAACATGTTTTACCCTGAGGCCTTTGGATCTATTATTCCTACTTGGAGTCCGTTTCATCATGCTTTGCTTAACTAACTCGGAAACCCCCGGTTCTGTCTTCTTCAAGCAGCTAGTGCAGGCCACCTATTTTGATTGGAATATGGAAATGTATAATTAAAGAAGGGAAGCTATAATCATCAATGCAAAGATATCACAAAGGGAAATATATTCTTATAACAAGCTCAAATATATTAACCATTTGCAGGTAGAAAAGCTCCGAGCAGAAAACCCCATTAACCCAGATAAAGAAATGAAACCAACTAAAACACTATTACTCTTTGCCCAACAAAGCTATGATCAAATATTGTTCCCAATTTTTTCTTATCTAGTAAAGCTATCATGCAACTGAAACCACTGTTTGATGCTACTTAAAAACCAGTATATATAATCATATATAGAATATAACAGTTCATTTGGGCAAGTGGAAACAATACAATAGCTCATTTTGTCATTTGCTCTACACACTCTGATGACGAAAATCTATGATTCACTCCAGAAGATACAATATGGGGGTGTCAGTAAAAGAATAACTAGGTCAAAATGGCAAGAGAAAACAGAGAAGAAACCACAATCAAACCCTAGAAAACCCACCCCTGGAAGCAAAATCTAATCCCTACCCAGAATTGTCAACATAAAATTATGAAACAAAAGAAGCATATTTGTCATTCCCAGTAAAACCCCATTCTTGGGCACGAGAATTCTCGAATGACCACACCATTTTGAAACCCGAAAAAAGAAAAAAAGGATGCACAGAGATAGAGGTCCTCACAGTAAAGATAGCAAGAAAGATTGAATTTTGAATGGATAAGGAGCATACCCATGTGCCACAAGTGAGTGAAGCAAACCCTTGTTCTGAAAAGACAAGTGAAGAGATAAGAAAGGATTACCTGAATGAGGAGAAAGCAGTTTGAGCAAGAAGCAGAGAAGGGGTAAAGAAGGGTGAGGCTAAAACAAAAGAAGAGACATGTGTTTTAAGGATTATTTAGAGGTGCCAAGGAATGAGAGAGTGGAAGACAGGAACACCCAACAGCACACGATCTAAAACTAGGAAGGTGTCTTCCTTCAGTCTTCTTGACCACATCCACTATAGCACCGTACACTTAGCAGCCCAGCCACCACCACCACCATCATCATCATAGAAACGATTGCGCCTTTCTTAATTGATAGTGTGTTCTATTAAAAATCCTTAATTAGTAATTTACTTTTTTAGATTTGGGTGGGGCATATTTAAGTTGCTTATCAAAATTAAGTTCTAATAATTAATTTCAGGCATACCTCATTTGAGAATTAGAAAAAGCAAAAGATTTCTTTGAGCTGAAAATTTATATTTTAAATGAGTAAAATAAGGTTTTATTTAATTTTTGGATAATATTATCATAAGCTTTTCAAGTATTCCTAGCAATTAGATGTATTTTTAGCAGTTATTATTAATTTATTTTAATTATAAAATATACATAATAAAAATTAACGATTAAAAGTAAAAAAAACACTTGAGTTATTATAAATACCTTCCAATATAAGTTATTTTATCAACTAAATTTTATTTAATTAACTCAATTTTAATAAAAACTATTTTTTTCACTAAAAATATATAAGATATTATCTAATTTAATTAGACTTAATTAAATAAAATGTTTTAACAGCTACATTTTTCATAATTTTTAGAGACAAATTATTTTTTAATAGTAGCATATTTTAACTAGAAAATTGTGTATTTTGGTGTTTAGGAGGGTGTGATGCAGTACAAAAATCATCTCCAATAATTTTATTTTTTTAAATTTTTCTTTAAATATAAAAAATTGTCCCATCAATATTATTTTCACTTTTTCAAGTTGTTTAGAAATAGTCCCAATTTTTTAATATATCTTTTAAAAAATCAAAGAGCAATTTTATTTTTCTGCATTCACCTATTATGGTAAAACTGGACACATTTTTTCAATAAAAAAATCCACATGTAAAAGAATCTGCCAGTTTTTTTTATGTGCATGACTGACTATTTGAAAATTCCTATCAAAAGATGATAAGCATTTGGGGTCAAAAAGTCAAGAGTGTAATTAATGTAAAATAGTTTGCAATCTGCATACTGATAATTACAAGTTATATTTATATAAAAATTATTTATTCTTTCAAATATATTCTCGTTAATACAAATTCATATATCAGTGACCTGCTTTTTTTATTTTTCTTGGTGTGTGTGATACTGCCGCTCCCCCCTCAAGAATATAAATATATTCCTTGACAAGTAAAGGCCAACAAATTGAAGGAATTTATAGATAGTGGCTACGACTCCCTAACTATTGTCTTCTTTCCTCGTTAGTATAAGTCTCCCTCTTTAATGTATACTTTTGTAAAATTAAAATAAAATAAAATAAATAAAAAATGAATAACTAAATGTCTAAATTTGTCCAAGGACTTATTCGGGTCATACACAACACCCAAACCAATCCACGAATGCTTATCTTTTTATGGCTAGTTTAATCAAAAGTTAATGAAGTAATTTGATAAACAACTTTAATTTGCAACCCATTTAGAGTGGGAATATCAATTCAATTACATGATGAATAAAGTGTGGATATCAGATAAGTTATGAAATTAATACCTCTTGCAATGTGTAACCAACTCTTTTAACGTCATAGCAAAAAGAAAGAAAGGAATAAATCTTTTCTCAAGTCTTTACAAGAAGGGAAGCTTTATAATCAAGTTATCCTCAGAGAAATCTCCATGACCAAGAAAGCAAATCGGCAGTACTCAGATTGGGATAGATAATATTAATTCCCTCATCCTGATAATTTTCCTTGCCACAAGTTTAGTTGGAACAGGGATAACAATATTCTTGAATTCATCATTCATGTTCCTTGGTGCACAGGTAACATTTTAAGATAGCTAATGTTGCATGCAGTAGCCACTAATTTAATGTGCTAAGTCACACTTTAAGAATTAAGAGTACCTCAAAACATTTACTTATTTTGTGATGAGGACTTGGTTAAGTCCTAACTATACGAAGAATATGATGACAACTATAAATTCCTTTGCTTCTTGCTAAAGATATTCTTGATTAAACATATTACTAATTGTCCCTTCCATGCAATACCTATATATATATGTTTGGCTTCCTTCAATATCTTTAACGGAAACCATGAATAACTTTCAAACAGCAATTATCTTCCTCATTGGGATATTGTCCTCCATTTTGTTTCAGATTTCAGTTGCATCTGTTCTTTCAACAGGAAACTTCAATAAGGACTTCTATGTTTTATGGTCCCCTACCCATGTAAACACATCTTCTGATGGACGCACTAGAACTTTGAAGCTGGACCAACAATCTGGTACCAATACCGTACTATGCATGGTTTAACACAAATTTCTAGCTGGATTATCAATATTCATGATCCTATCTTAACTATTGTGGGTTTGAAATATTGTAGGGGCTGGTTTTGCTTCAAACCAGATGTTTTTGTTTGGACAAATTGACATGCAAATCAAACTAGTACCAGGTGATTCTGCAGGCACAGTCTTAGCCTACTATGTAAGCAAACCCTTTTAATCTTCCATGTTTGTGCCTCCTCTTTGTTTTGCATGTTACAAGAATACTGACATTATTATACTACATTGCTGATTTATTGCAGATGGCATCTGATCAACCAAATCGCGACGAAATTGACTTTGAGTTTCTAGGAAACATGTCCGAGCAGCCTTATATCCTTCAAACAAATATTTATGCAGATGGGTTCGGCAATAGAGAGGAGAGGATTTATCTATGGTTTGATCCTACAAAGGACTTTCATACTTATTCAGTGTTGTGGAATCTGCACCAGATTGTGTAAGCCTAAGCCTGATTTATTGCACATTATTAACCATTTGTACTCAGATTAATTGGGGTCTTGCAGGTTCATGGTGGATAGTATTCCTATAAGAGTGTACAGAAATCATGGGGACAAGGGAGTTCCATTTCCAAGAAGGCAACCAATGAGTCTAAAAGCAACCCTTTGGAATGGTGATAGCTGGGCAACAAGAGGAGGACAAGACAAGATTGATTGGACAAAGCGTCCCTTCATAGCTTCATTCAGGAACTACAACATTGATGCTTGTGTGTGGAAAGGGAACCCAAGGTTCTGCAGAGCAGCTAGCCATGTTAATTGGTGGAACCTAAACAATTTCAGCACACTCACATCCCCACAAAGAAGGTGGTTCAAATGGGTCAGGAAATACCATATGATCTATGATTATTGCCAAGACAATCAGAGGTTCCAAAACAATATTCCACAGGAATGTTCCCTTCCCAAGTATTGATAATCTGCTATGCTACACAAATTAAAATCCTATATTACATACAATTCTCCTATTCTGATGTTGAAAGAAACCCTTTATTTCATGGAATTCTCATGAAAACTAAGTAGTAGTGTACTATTGATCCGTGGACGCTTACTTTATGCGAACTATAATGTCAGAAAGTTAACATTGTATAAGGGAATTAAGCAATTAATCAATACATAACACGATTATATAAGGGAATAAAAGCAAATTAAGCAGCACTTAACAAAGTGCATTGTTTAATAGCAGAAATCAAGTAACAGATCTAACACTTACATGTCTTCTTATTATTACAACAATGTGGACCAGCTAAATTTGTCAAGAATCGCAACGATGGAGCCGTCCTTATTAGAAATAATTGCTTTAAGAAATTGTGTTGGTCTCCTTATATATACAAAGCTAAAAATGAGACCAACAACATTAACAACAATAACGGAACTGCAGTACTTGATGCATTATTTGTCCCTGCAAATTAAAAAGCCAAAAACCATAAACCATAATGATCCACATTAAGATATTTATCAATTGAAAGATAAATTAAGCATAATGTCACAGCTCAAGTACCTTGGGGTGAAGGTGCTGGTGATGGATTCAGAGATAGAGATGGTGATGGTACCTCTGCTAAAAAAATAACCAAAACATCAGTAATTAATAAGTGATTAACAAAACTAATCAAATATAGGATGCTAAAAGAGGAATAACACAAGGTGAAGTACCTTGAGGTAAAGGTGAAAGTGCCGGTGTTGAAGGGTCATAGAAGATTGAGGTGTTGTATCTAAGAAGACAACTAGCCCTATTGACTCTAGCACCAACCTTATCAATGCAACAAGTTGGTAGCAATAAAATTGACTCAAACAAGCAATCATCACAATCTTTCTCAGACAAATCCGGAGTACACTGAACAAAACCATATATGGTTATGTTCCTTGGACCAACAGCACTTCCCACACTATATTTACGACGAGAGTCACCAAATGCAGCTTGGCTTTTAAGATTTTGTAGCAAATTGATGAGCATTTCTTTGAACTTATCAACCTCAGTTGTGTTTTTTTCTTCAACACTATAGTACATAGGTAACAGTGCCTCTTGGCCAAAGATGGCACTATCTGAGTAACGCAACATGCATGTCTCATCATGGAACCAGCCAGTTGCCTCCATGCTGTGTGGACAAAGCCGTGTGAGATTGTCTTTCGCTTGTTCGAGGCAACTGCGGCATTTCTCCGGTTTGATGTCTCCTCTGCAGAGTCCAATGGCGTTTACTCTGTCTGTGTTTTGGCCAAACGAGGAATTGTAGAAACCGTAGTTGATTTTTGTGTTTGAAATGAAACTGGACAAAAGGGTGTTAAGGTTTTTGGCATAGTTGCTATTTGCTCTAGAGTTACCTACAGTGTTACCACAAGCTAGAGCAGTTGAATCTGCATTAGCTTTAGATATGAAAATGATTATGATCATGATGAGGCAAGAAACTAAGGGAAATAGGCGTACAGAAAGAATACCAGACATTATGGTTTGTGTTTATGGAATAACAGCTAACAATTGGTTAGCTATTGAAGCTTTTGATATGAATAATTGTAATCCAAGTTGCTAGCTCTTTATAAACAATTTTTTTTTGTCTTTAAAATAATGAAACTCTGTTTCAGAGTCAACCTGTTCAATTCGTGGGAAAATTATATCAATGTTTGCTGTTCTTGAGAGCTTTCCAAATACCAAGTATTGTATCCTATGACTTGGTACTTTAGAGAAGAATACTGAATACGTTACCACATGCTCATAAATGTATGTAAATTAATTTAGTGGTCGCACATGTGACATGTCTAAGCTATTAAAATGTCAAACCATGATAATTGGCAATAATAATATTTTGTTTTCGTTTCTCCCATTCTCCAAGTTAACTATTATTTCCATGTAGCTCTTTATTTGAATTTTTAATTGAAAATGATAGGTAATCAATATTTTTCTAATCAATAAATAAGATCTAAAAGGAAAACATTCAAATATTAAAAATAGAACATTATATACCATATTTCTAAAAATCAAATATAAATATAAAATTTCACTTTTGAAGATTCTAGATGACTCACATAAGAGGGGTTGAATCTAAGCACATTTTTTCAGCCAAATAGACAAGTGAATGCTTGCTGTTAGAATTCGTCTAGTCGAGTTATAGTTTGTCTCATAAAACGCAGCAGAACATAAAATGACAAAATGCAGAACTCAAATAGAACACCAGCAAGTATTCTGGTTCGGCTACCTCTATTGCAGCCTACATTCAGTCTCCACCACAATTATGGTGGAATTCCACGATAATTTCTATGAATTACAAACACCAATTCAAAGGAAATTACACTTGCCTTAACCAAGGACTTTCAATCTAAGCTAACCTAGGTTAGAAATCAACATCAGTGCTATTCCAACTCATCAGACTCATAACACAAAATAGAAACTATTCTAAACTTAGAATCAATTTTCACAATGGCTTTTTCTCAAGAACCTACTCTCTTGCCTTTTCTCTCATTACTTTTACTAATTTCTCACTCATTGACTTTTACTACCATGAAAACAAGAAAGCTAAGTTCTAGAAAAGCATGATATTTAGTAAAGCTCTTTGAAGGAGAGATCTATTGCTAGAAATGCAATGGTAATACTCAATTGATGAGCTCTCTTTCCTTGCTTCTTCTCTTGGCTGAACATTTTTTTATATAAGTGTGTTGCCTGCAAAAGATCAAAGCATTCTCCAATAAAACTTGAGCAAATCTTCTAGTTGGAGTTTGCTAATTCTGCAGCAGTTAGTGAGTTGTGTTGCTCTGTATTTTTGCAAAATGCCCACCGTAACTTTGGGGCAGCAACAAGAATGCACAACCAGCAGGAGCAGAATAGTGGAGAGTGTATTCTTATTGTCTTTGCTGATTTGCTGTTACAATTTTGTTTGTCCTTATTATACTAATCAAATCTCAACCTTTCAATTGATTCTTTGGCTCCAAGTATTGATCTATATCCCTCTATTATTTTTGTGTTTGATTCTTTAAACATTTGGTGAAAATATTTTCACTTTCCCCCTCCAAAATGTGCCAACAGTAGCTTTGTTTGCCTTCAAAAGATGTTGAGAAATTTTGCATAGCGAAATCAAGACATGGACAACAAAGTTGGGCCAAATTTAAGAGTGTACATAATTCAAATACTGGACTTTTGGCCTGCACACACTAGCACACACTAACACACAAAATCAAACACATTTTAGGTCTTTTCAATCCAACCAAATTAATGTTTTGTCATCATACAAAAATGTTACTGTTTTTCAAACACAACAACTTTCTATGAATCTTCTTCAATCTTCTTTTTTTCATTAAATCCGATCCAAACACCATTTTATCATGGTGTGGCAAGCGTGAAGGATCGTTCATTGAAAAGAGGTGAAGTTCGAAGATATAAATAGGACATATTAGAATTGAAGTCAATGGCGAAAGCTATTTCCAATCTGGAGTCAGACCAGACCCAAAAGCTCTCTGACGGTGATGCACGATTTGCATTTTAAGCCAACTTTTAAGTTTACAACAGCATAGCAAAAAATGGAGAACGTACTATTTTAAGTACTATCCAAAGTGACCAATCCACCATAATCAGTTACATCTTGCTCTTGTGAGCTATTTGGTACGAGAATAATATCATCTCCAACATCCTCCTTTAAGTTGGAACTGATTGAATTAACTGCAAGTTCAGCAACATAATAATATAACATTCGAGTTAAAAAAATGATAACTTTAGGATTAAGTGAGAAAGGAGAAGAGATCATACATTTACTAGCATAAGTTAAATTTATTTAGAGACGTTACCTAACTGCTTGAATACCCAGTTTGTGAATTTGTTAGGGTCTAATGTTGCCTTTTCGAATTAAACCTATTTATTATTATTAGGGTAAACTATGGTTTATGTCCTAACGTTTGAGAAAAATATTTCAAAGATACTCTTAACATTTAATTTGATTCAATTTTATCCATAACGTTTTCGATTGAATCAAATTAAACGTTCTCTTATTATTATTATTTTTTGCATAATTACATTTATATACATAATAATTTTCTGTTTCTGCTTCTACTTTTACACTTAGAGAAGTATTTCACTCAACAGCACACAACCAATAGAGCCCTATATATCATTTATAAGGAAAAATCCTCAACATTTTAAAATGGAAATTATGCTTTATCAAGGTTTTGTAATCCTGCATGCGTACACATCATCAATGTTACATAAACAAAATTCTTTACATCAATGATATCATCACCACCGTAGCCTCAAGTTCGAATCTCTTCACTTATTATCTTTAATTAAAAAAAAAAAATGAGATCATCACCACCGGTACCAAATTTTATCGAGGATATAGCTCCGTAACGGAAGCCTCATTTTCTGATTCCCGACGAGATGGTTTACTTGTTGTGGACTCACTACTTGTTGTTGTTGTTGAATTATTCTGCCCTGAATGTATGTCTGACAATGGAAGGCTTCTAGTTCTAGTCCCCACAAAAAAGGCAGGTTCTGAAGGTGTTGGCATAGTTACAGAATAACTATCCAGCATCAGTACAATGGAACTCATGTTTGGTCTATCTGCTAAATCCTCTTGAACACAAAGTAAACCAACGTGGATGCATCTCATAACTTCATTTCCTGAAATGTTGCTTAATGATGGATCTATGATATTTATAGCTGTTCTCTCCTTCCAATTTCTCCAAACCTGCAAGAATTTTCCCAGTCACATTCACATGTTACATGCATACATTAATGCTTACAGAGGAGGAAGACTTACAAAGCTTAGTAGCTGCTCTACACTCTCTTCATTGCCATTCTCAATGTGTCTTTTGCCACTCACAATCTCAAGGACTATTACACCAAAACTGAAAACATCTGACTTTGTTGAAAATTGTCCGTACATTGCATACTCAGGTGCCATATATCCACTGCATGTTAATATTTTGAACATAACTGTTAATTGATTTTCATCACATAAACCTTTTTTCCCTATTTAATGCTGTTCTTAAGGAATATCAAAACCACCATACTCTATGAGGTAAAAACTAAGAACATATACATAATTAGGTTATAGTTACTAAGGAAAATCAAAACCACCATACTCTATCAAAATTAGTAAGTTTTAGCATGTTGTAAACTTACTAGGTTCCAGCAATTCGATTAGTATTTCCTTGAGTTTGATCTGTGCCAAACAATTTTGCTAATCCAAAATCTGCTATCTTAGGATTCATGTTATTATCTAAGAGGATATTACTTGCTTTGAGATCGCGATGTATAATACGCAATCTAGAATCTTCATGAAGATAAAGAAGAGCTCGAGCAACACCTTCAATGATTTTATATCGACTTGTCCAATTCAATTGTCCTCTCTTGATTGGATCTACACGTACAACGGACATGATGAGCTTAATACACTATATTTAACATGAACTGATTTAGAGGTAATAGTCCAATTATTATTATGAACCTACCAAATATGAAGTAATCAAGACTTTTGTTAGAAACAAACTCATAAATCAGCAACCTTTCAATTCCTTCCAAACAAAAACCAATGAGTTTAACTAAATTTCGATGTTGAAGTTTGGCCAATAAAAGCACTTCATTCTTAAATTCCGTAGCTCCTTGGCCAGAGTCCTTTGACAACCTTTTGACAGCAATCATTTGTCCATTGGAGAGCTGACCCTGAAGATATATCATATGACTGTGATTTTAGATTTTTTTTTTTTTCTGGGTGCAGTGAGTCACTATGCATATGTTACCCTACTTAAATTTGACGTATAAACTAATTCATAAAAGTAATATATGTTACAATGAAATTAATAGTGTGATCTTGTACCTTATAAACTGCTCCAAATCCACCTTGTCCCAATTTATTAGAATTTGAGAAATCACTTGTAGCAACTCGTAAGGTATCAAAGTCTAATTGCAATGACCCGTTCGTCATAATTTCAACATCTTCAGCTTCACATGCATGCATGGATATATAGGTATCGTCAGGGTTAAGGTGTAAGTAGTTTTAAAACGTGATGATAAGTGCATTAAAAATAAATAAACCATTTAAAGAACAATTTCTTATTAAATTTTAGGACTATATGCATTTATATATTGTTTCATAGCAAGTCACACAGTAAATTTGGTTCTAAGAGTAGCTTACACGTGGTTTCAGAAGTTTTGCTTGGCCTATTCACTTTTAAATAGACGCATATTGAACTCGTGAGCACCAAAACAATAACAGATGGCACTGCTACAGCGATCGCAATTATTCGCCGTGTGTTACTCTTTCCTGTGCACTCATCAGATAATTAAGTATCCACATATACAAGGGGAGATTACTTAAGATTAAAATAACTACTGAAGATAATAAAATAGAATAATTTGATGATCAGAGTTAAATACATAGGAAGATAACTTCGCAATAAAAAATTGTGTGTTCTATTGTGACGATGGATCACTCCACTGACTAAAAGATTTTAATAATATTTTAAACAACAATTTTAACGAATCAATAAAAATTTAGTGAATATTAATCAATAATTTAAATTAGATGTTATATTTTTTTAGGTTTGAGAAATTTACAAATTAATTTTGGGTGTTCTATTTTTAAAAAAGTTACATATGTCTTTCATTGTGATTTTTATTTTTGTTGGTTGATTTGTTGGTTAGGAAAATATTAGTTATCCTTTTCTATTTTAAAATGGAAAAGTATAGTAGTAAATAAACATAGAATATTCGTAACTAGTATTTATAGAACTTCCTGTGAAAATCCATAACTTTTTTTAAAAATATAACATCTGAACTCTAAAATAATCAACAATAAAGATAGAAAATCTGAAATTTAAAGACATCGAAATCCAATTTAAGTTATTGGCTGATATTGATTGAATATTTTTTATTATCTAGCATTGTTGTTTTAAAATATAGTTAAACCATATTTTAATTTAAACAAATTTTTTTCTTTTTTAAATTAGAACTTTTATTGAAGAATCGCAAGATAGATTAGTTTCATATCTAAAATTAAAATCATCGTTCATATTGAAGAAATATCATTAAATTTAAGAAATTGGTAAAATAGAAAGATAAAGTTTTTAATTTTAATTATCATTAAATTTATAACTTTTATATAAATTTCACTGTAAAAACATACTTTTTCACCTTCGATAGAAATTACTATATAAGATAATTCTCAATTTAATCATTAAAATTTTACTGAAGTTTAAATCAATCCTGTTTTCAGTTCCCAAGGTTCAGAAATATAACTCCAATTATTAGTCCTTGAAGCGTGTTGATATAATTATTGGACATTCGTCACGGTGCCGGATACCCAAATTGAAGTTGTTTAAAATTTGACACTCAAATTGAATTGTAACCATGTTGTTAATCCACAAAAGCAAAGAGTCCGTGACAACCATCCTATCATATCAACACGCTAATAACGTTTCAGCTATGGAAGTTACTTCAGGAACTAATTAACCACGGTTATGTTTCTAAATTTTGGGATTAAATGTAGTTGATTCAAACTTCACGAACCATTTTGAGTGATCAATGAAACCTCAATGGCCAAAATTGAGAATTAACTACTGTTACATACATGTTAGCAAACAAACAAAATATGCAATGAGTAGGCACCTTGACCATTAGAAGAGGAGGAAGTAGTATTCCTGTTATTGGGGGACAGTGATGGAGGCAGTAGTGCATCACCAGAAGTAGAAGGCTGAAACTGAAAGAAACGGTAGGTTTCATACCTAATATGACATCTTGGTGTAAGAACCCTCCCACCTTTCTTTCCGTCATTCACAGTTACATCCACGTTACCCTCCAAGCATTCATCACACTTTTGGCTAGAAAGATCCGGCGTGCACTGCACAACCCCATATATCGTTTGAAAATCCGTGCCGGTGACACTTCCCGCCGCATATTTGCGGCCAGAGTCACCGGCTGCACTCACGTTGTTTCTCAGATCTGACATCAAACTTGCGCGTTCTTGTTTGAAGGCGTCGACATTGGTTGCGTTGTCCTTGTTAACCAGGTATACCATAGGGGTATTTTGGACATAGCCAGTGCCGAAGATGGTGCGGTTTGAGTATTGGAGCATGCAATGATCGTACCAGCCTACAGCTTCCTTCTGGTTTGGGCAATGCCTTTGAAGAACGATTCTGGAATCGTTGAGACAGCTTCGACAGTCGTTTTGGTTAAGGTCTCCCTGGCAAAGCCCAACGGCGTTTACTTTGTCGCCGTTTTGGCCGTACGACGAGTTGTAGAAACCGTAGTCTATTTTTGTGTCGGAAGTGAGGGTGGACAAGAGGGTGTTGAGGTTTTTGTGGTAGGTGCTGTTTCTTGTGTAGTTACCTTTATCATTCTGACAATTATAATATATGAAATCATATTGCTGGGCGTAGCAGGTTTTAATGTCCCATATGATGATTAACATATAAAGGAGACAGCAACCAGAAGGAAACAACCTGCCTGATGTTGTGATCATTGAATGTTTATCAGTTTATGCTAGCTCAGCTTGAATGATCGGATAAAAACCAAAACATTAACAAGTAATATATAAATGACGGAGTATTTAGATTTAGTCAAGTGTGTTGATTAAGGCTAATGCAAACTCTTCAATGTGTACGGGACTAGCTGAGTAGCTATAAAAGTCATTGCTAATTATAATAATGTCTTTATTTTCATGAAAAGAGTTGAAGATAATAAGTCTTACTTAGAAAACATCAACATTGTTTCTTATACTATTAGTAATCTTAGATAATTAATAATTCAATCATCACAATCAACTTAAATTAAATATATTTTTTTTAAGTTTCAAATATTCTATTTTTAAAAAATATCTACCGAGCTATATATATATATGATTTTCAGAAATTTATAATTGTGTTTATAGGATATTCTATTTTTGATATCAACAATTATAAGTAACTAATAAAAATTCAGCTAAATCAACATTTTAAATTGGATATTCTATTTCTTTAGGTTTCGGATATTTCATTTTGAATAGTGCTACGAAACCAACGTTAGGGAGCCAATAGTTAAGTTATCATCCAAAATTTATATGAGTTATCATCCGTAACTTATATATTCAAGAATAAGTTATCATCCAAAATTTATATGAGTATAATCCATAACTGTATGTTGGCTCCCTATTGATCATAATGTATTGACTTTTTAGTTTTTTCCTTCCATTTTAGATGATTAAAAACTAAATAAAAAATTTATAGATTGATATTCCACTAACTGTTATTATAAATGTTTTATAAATAATAATTACGTATATTTTATTTCTATTGACTGATTTATTTTTTAAAAAATATTAATTACTTATATTTTTTTAATATTTTAAATATTCTTCTAATTAATTGATTGATTTATTAATTAAAAAAATATTATAACTATAATTTTCCTTCTTATATATGCGTGGATTCCAATTGCTTAAGGATTGATTTGATTGGTCAACTACACCAAAGTTGGTGAAGACCGAAGACTATCGCCTCATGAAAAAGTAAACCAATAAGAAATTTATTAAGAAGTGATTAGTCGTTCTACGAAGATTAAAAAAAAAAAAAGGGGGGTAAGATTCAAAGGGAGAGTCCGGAAAAGTTGATGTCCATGCCATCACGACATTATGAATTCAGAAGTGGTATAGGCTGGAACAAAAATACATTTTTAAAAATGTTATATTTGAGACTAATGTATTATGTTTTGTTAATTATTATAATTCAGTTATTAGTTTTATTTTGTAAGATATTTTAGTAACACTTAAACATCTCATTTAGCCCTAAAACTAAAAAAGTGTACTTCACAATTTTACGTTTGATATATGAAATTAATATGGATTTTCGGATTGAGGTTATCGAGCAAAGTTCCGATGAAATATACTCGGAATGGCAGTAAGAATCGAGAAAAGAGGAAGTCGTGTCCGCGTTGCAATGAAATCGAGTTAGGACTTAGCTTATTTTCAAGACACGAAGCACTCGGTAAAAGTCCATTTGAAATTTGAATTGTTGAGTTTTTATAGGAAACGGTTTTTAAAGATTATTTCAGAGAAAAAGGGGGGAATAGCAGTTTTAACTGACTCCTACACGTGGCAGCAAGGAATTGGTTGACTTCACTTATAAATATGGGATTGATCATTAGAAAAAGGGTTGAAATTTTCATACTCAATATCACTCACTTCACAGTCTCACAGCCATCAAAGCGACTTTCTAAGTCTTGTCAAGTCTAGTCTTCTGAGTAATGATTTCTTCCACTTCCTTTCCAAGTCTATGATTTCCATTTCTGTTCTTTTGTTTATCAAGTTCATATGTTTCTTTTATTTTCTTTTATTTCTTTCAATTTGTCTTTTTCTGTAATTTTGATTGTGTTTTCGTCATTCACTTCGGAATTCTGAGGAGTGATTACTTTCTGTATTTTAAGTTTCTTTTTAATTAGTAAATAACATTTTCTTCTTCATTCCAAAGTTTTAATATTTGATGCACTTCATTCGCTGGTACTCATGATCATTAAATCTGGAATTTGACTTAAAAGTTAGTTATCTCTGTGAAAGCATAAAAAATTGTAAAACAAATTGGCACACCCGATGGGACAGTTGTATTGAAAAGTGTCAAATTGAATTTTGTTTGAAGAATTGTTTACTAAAAAAATTGTTGGAGTTTGTTTGCATGAAATTGTTGAGATATGCATGCATTTACGTAGTCGTAGAATCCTGCAAATGGCAAGTTCAAATTCAAATTCCAATACTGAGTCTGATTCGTCAGGATCACTTCACAAACTTCTGCACAACAGTCTGCACAAAATTCTCCTAATGAAAATATTAGACAAGATTCTGGGAACAATGGAAATGGCAATGGTAATGGTAATCAAACCGTTAATTTAGGGGAAGTAACCATGACCCACGTCCTATGATTGTGCAACCGCCATTTAACCCAGCGATTAACACTGGCTGGCCACTTTATGGATTACCACCTAATTATAATCCTCCTTTTTGAATTCAAATTTTGGAAATAATTCAAATCCGGCATTTCAATTTGGGTCTATGCCAAATTCTAATAATCAGCTTTTTCCCGAAATTAGTCGAAGTGTTGGGGCGTCGTCTTCGAATTATGGAGTCTCGATTCAAGTTGTTAGACAATTAATCGATGAAAGCCATCTTGATTTAGTTAATTTATTATCTCAGCATATGACTACTATCTTAAATTCGATTGTGTCAGATACTAATGCTAAGTATGATCGCTTGGCACAGCAAGTGTAACGTGTCACCCAGTTAGTCAATTTCGAGGATAACACAAGGAATCGAAATGAAAATGAGAATGAAAACAATGACAATGGCCCAATTAGGATCGTTCTGAGAGGGCAAAATGCTGATCATGTTTTACATGAAGTTAGAAATATAAATAGAATTGATCAGTATAATATCACTAGGTTGGTTGAAAATGTTTTGAATCGGGTTGGTATAAATGTTGGTATTTTGGATAGACCACATTTTGCATCTGCATTTCCTCAAAAAGTTCAATTGGCAGAGATTCCTAGAGGTGTTAAAAATCCTAAGATTGTTACTATTCCTGAATCTGAGATAGTGAAAATGGCTATCATGGGTCTAGGATTTGATATTTGTCGAAAGCTAGTCAATGTTCACATCCCAGATTTAACTCATTTAACTGAAAGGGTTCAACAAATTGAGCTTTTACAAAAAGAGAAAAATGAATTGAAAAAAAATAGAACATTTTCTCATTACAAACCTTATAAAAAAGAAAAGGTATCATATTTAGAGGCTGTCGAATCAAGTGATGATTCTGATAATGAAAGTTTTGAAGTCGATATAGCAGAGCTAAAGAAAGGTCCTCCATATGTTTGTTCATCTTTGAAGAAACTTCCTGGTTTTGAAAAAAATTTAGATTAGAAAGGGATCAAACGATATAGTTTCGATATTACAAAATCGGAACAAATTTTTGATGTGTTATTAAGAGATAAGCAATTAGTTGTTCTTGATGGAAAGAAATTTATTCCTGCTAAACAGATAAAAGGGAAACCTTTTTGTAAATTCCATCAATCCGCTAGTCATTCGACTAATAATTGTGTGCGTTTCAGGGACTTAATTCAAGAAGCTATTATGGAAGGAAGATTGAAATTCGAAGAAGCGAAAACAGAAATGAAAGTAGATTGTGATCCTTTCGAAGTTAATTCTAATTTTGTGGAACCTTGTTGTTTTGAGGCCAATATGGTTGGTTTCCATGTAAACCATGTTACAATATGCATGCAAGGTTTTTATGATTAGGTTTTGATGAATGACAACCATTGTGGAGTTGATAAACAACCACCAAAAGTTTGAGGATT
>JASCZI010242119.1:14463-28516 GCA_036250425.1 Stylosanthes scabra | reverse complement strand
CGGGGCGAGTTTTATGCTTACATAAATAGGGCGGGGCGGGATCGGGTAGGGCAAAAACCCGCCCCTACCCGCCCCATTGCCAACCCTAATTGTTGCTGCTGCTGCCTGCTGGGTCCTGATAATAACGAGAGATACTTTTTTTTGGGATAGTATGAGAAGAGATACTTATATACAATGACATGATGTACTAAGCCCAATTATAATTACTTACATTTATTGTTTCTGCCATGAGAAAAGGCCCAATCTTAAACAGCATAAAGGTTGCATACCCAAAAAAAAAAGAGGTTGCCAACACAAAAATGGAAATCTATAAAGCATCAAGCCGAAAGACATTTGACCCAAGTTAAAAATACGATATTTCAGTCCAATAAAATAGTATATTTATTGTCCAAAAAATAATAGGACATTTGACCCAAAGACAAGGTTAGCAATGAGAGCTACATATCATAGATTTGGTAACTTTTGTTGAACAAATAGTTGAGTCTTTGCCACCCTTATCATTCTTCAAACAAATATTCATGAACAGTCCAAAAAAAATAAAAAAATATTCATGAGAGCTTATATTAAAAATATATAAAGGCTCAGATTCTAAATGGTAAAATATATATTATAAGGGAGTCTTTTATAATTGAATCTTAACCATTGATTAAAATTTGATGTGTAATTAATGTTATTATTATGAGAGAAATAAACTTCTAAATATGATAATATCCTTATTAAAAGACACTTAAATGTCTTCATAGTAAAATTTTCTCTTTATATATATATATATATATCAACTTACTTTTGTGTCAAATAACTTTCCAATATTTATATGATTCGTGCCTATATTTTTATGTGTTATGCTACGTCACCAATAAAATTGGTAACCAACATAAACAATAAAAATAAGATGCTTTAAAAAAACGCCCAACCTCCTTCTTCTTCATGAGAAAAGTTACGAGCTACTGCTTCTTCTTCATAAGCTACGAGCTCAATCTTCATTCACTCTCTCACACCACCGCTCTAGAATTTCAACAACCATCATCATTATTTTGTCAACTTTTCCTCTCTCTTCTGCCACCATCATCGAAAATCTCTCTTCTATCCGGTGACATTAACATTAATGTCGGCCATGGCATTCTCATTGTCTCTGACCACAGCAAGAAGAACAGGATACACGTCGTTGCTCTGCGACCTCTTCCTTCATCTTCTTGTTCTTTATAGTATCAATTTCTACTGTTTTTTATTAGTTTGAATAAAATTGTTTTGAATGATTATTTTATTTTATTTGAATGATCACTTGTTTTTGTTTAGATGATCTTTTAATTATATTTAAATGATCACTTATTTCTATTTGGATAATCTTTTATTTGTATTTGGGTGATCACTTATTTATGTCTTCTCAATATATTGTTGGCTTAATTGTTGTTCAAAAGAGTATTGATTCCCTAACATTTTTCTATTTTTATTTGAAAACTATTAATTGAATTATTTTTATATTTACATTGTTTTTAAACTAATATTAATCAACTTTTTTTATTTTTTACTAAAAGTATTGATTCCTAGCATTCTTCTTTTTCTATGTCTAATGTGTTTTTCTATGAAAGAAAAAAGGTTGCTCTTTTATAACGTAGTTAATTTCTATTAAAAAAAAAAAAGAAAAATGATTTTCTGAAGAGGCTAGTGTTATTAAAAAAGATTCCATCTCATTTTACCAGTGAAGAAGACTACTCTCTATTTTGGTTCAATTAAATTTATTATCCCAATTATGCAAAAGTATTTAAATTCTCCACAATGCACTCATCAGAATCTGTTCTGTTTCTTTACTTGTTAGACCAAAATTGTAACCTTGTCTTTAATGTTTTCAAAACATTTTTTACATTTTATACGGCGGTGGTATGCCAAAATATAATGCATGCAATAAATCAAAAAGTAGGTCAACTGTATTATGAACAGCAATTATTATAACATGGTAGTTGAATTCGGGAATGAAATAGAAAGAAGCTTCAATAACAGTGCTGTGTTCATGTTCACACTGTTATTATTGCTTAATAGTTTTTGGGTGAGAATCACTGGTATCACCCTATCAGTCTATTTTCATGCAAAAGGTAATAATGAAAATCGGAATAAATAATGGATTATGGATTATCGGTAAATTACATTGGTTAATCGATAATATTTAAAAAAATATATATTATGTAGTTTATTATGTTTGCATATTGAACTACTCTTTAAAAAATAAGTTAATATCATGTTTATAAGAAAAAACCAGTATCACATTTTTAATTTAATTTAGTTTTCTAATATGAATCCACTCCTCTTTGCTCCTTCAGGCATATTCCGATACTGATTGGGTCGGTGATCCTACTGATCGTCGTTCGACTACTGGTTATTGTTTGTTCCTTGGCGACTCGCTTATATCCTGGCATGCCAAGAAGCAAACGTTTATGGCTCGTTCCAGTATTGAAGCTAAGTATCGTGCTCTTGCTGACACATTTGCTGAAGTTGTTTCCATTTGTTGGCTTCTCGAGGACATGGGGGTTATTCAGTCCTCACCGACAGATCTTTTCTGCGACAATCGTAGTGCTATTCAAATTGCTCACAATGATGTTATCCATGAGCGCACCAAACATATAGAAATTGATTGTCACTAAATTGGTGTTATTCGTCTTATACCGGATGGGACTTTGGATCAAATTGCTAATATTTTCACTAAGACTCAGCAGCCTACTAGATTTCGGACATTAGTGTCCAAACTCAAGATAGTCCCTTTCGCTCCCTGATTTCAGCCGTCCTAGGCGTCACAAACAAGTTTAGTTTAGAATTCGCTTTCTATCTTTTGAAAACAAGTAGGAATCATTGTAAGGGAACCCAAACAAGTTATGAATGCGAGCTAAGAACGGATCTGTCAACAAAGAGTGTCACAAGAGCTTGCAACCAGATTTTTAAAATACCGAATACGGGACTCGGGTCGTTCTCCCAATGAGTTAACGCATGGACCAACTTCGGTTGTCAAGAAAATGGGGGTTGCAATTGTATATGTGTGTTGAGAACAGAGAGCAAGAGAGATATTAGAGAAAACTGATATTCAAAAGGTGATTGGTCTTGGATCGAGGTATTGTGTGTCCTATGAACACCACTAATCCCAATTATGAATGGTTGTCACGTAAACCGCGTAGCCACACTCTGTCTAGAGGTCGAGTGGGTGGAATTAACCCCGTCCCGTAAGTCCCAAACAACACATGTAGTATGATGGTCCTAGGTCCTTGGAACCTGAATAAATCCTTCAAGTTCATCTCATTAAGGACTCACTCACACTAGCAGAAGCTTAGTGTCAACGGAACAGTTTTAATCCAAGGTTTACCCCATCCTTGTCCTTAGGGATTAGTATCTAAGATCATCCACACCTCAACCCATGACCAAAGCACAAGAACCCTACTCCATAATTATAGCAAACAAACTATCTAACACTTGGTGGGCAAGAAATAAAGACATGATAACAACTATGAAATTAAACTAGCAAAATGATCAATGCAGCAAATCAACAAGTAAACCAACAATCAAGAGCAAGAGAAGCATATAAGAGCAAGAGATCATAAGATGAGCAAGAAAATAAACTAAACTTCATGAGCAAGAAATATGTAAAGATGAGCAAAATGGAAGAAAAAACTAGAATTGCATTAATGAAATAGATCAAGTATCCACAAATCAAACACAAAACATGTAATAAAAGAAGAGTTTGGATGGTGATGGGGTTCCTAAAGATGAAAAACAAAGAAGAGAAATTATGAGAAAATGAGAGAGATGGATAACTCACCCAAAAACTCTCTAAAACTATTCTAAGGCTAAAATTGATGAAATGGTAGAATGCTTGTTGTGTCTTCAGCTGTTCTCCCCTTATATGTGTCGATTGGGCTTAAGAAATTGCTGGGCCTTGGCCCGGAAACGTGAAATTCCCAAAATAACCTTCATTTAAGTGTTTCCTGACGCTATGGCGCGGTTGTCGCTTTCTTGGCCATTAAGGAATGTGGTGGCGCGGGCGCGCCATCTGGTTCGTGCGGCCTCGCCACCAACAGAAAGCTTCCTCATTAAGAAAGGAGGGCGCGGGCGCGCCATGCAGACTGTGCGGCCGCGCGGTCAGGATTGATTTGGATTTTTGGCTTTTTGTCAATTCTCCTTACTTTCCTTGTTCTTCTTAGCTTCCTTTGGGCTCCTTCTCTCCACTTAGGGCTGAAATACACTAACACACTCATCAAGGTACCAATTGGGAGAAGATTCAAACAATTAAGGACATAATTATGCAAGAGATGGAAAAACTTGGTCAATTACTAGTAAATATGTGGAAAAAGTATTGATGAGGTACCCTTTCTACCATAAAATCCATCGTCAAAAACCTCCTCATCACTCCGAGTTTAAGGGGATGTTAAGATATAGATATTTAAGATTTAAATATATTGCTTAATTATTAAGTATTATTTGTTAGGGTTTGTTAGGATTCTTTTTTACCTATAAATAGTTGTACATTGTAATCCATTTTCTATATTAATTATAATACATAAAAACCTTTTTTATTGTGTGCTCTCTCCCTTTCTAACAATGTACGTAGATTTAAGAGAAATTATTAGTTTAAATTTTTAATGTAATTAATGTATCTTTGATCATAAGAAATTATTAGTTCACATTTTCTATATTTTTTATTTTAAATATTTTTTAAAAGTTTAAAATATAAGAAAAAAAATTAAAATAATCTAGTTTTTTATATTTATAAAATTTAAAAAATAAAAAGTAAATAGCTCCTTATTTATTCATATATAGTAAGAAAATTCAAAGATGCAAGGATAAAGGAAAACAGAACTGAGGATGACAGTGTGACTCTGCTACCAAATAAAAGCAGAAAAAGAAAGGAAGAAAGAATATGAATGGTGCATATGGCATGCCCCTATTAACTGCTAGGCTGCAAGCAACAGCACCCTAGCCCCTAGGGGTAGGGGAGACACTCTATGATGAGAATCTTATGTCTAAAAATTAAGCACATATATTTTCACTTACCAACAAAAAATAAATACATATATTTTTATTAGGGAAAAGAAATTTAAAACACAGTTAATTTTTATTTATTTTTGTCAATAATTCTAATTAGCACATATATTTCACTAATATATATATATATATATATATATATATATAATTTTTTTATGTTAATTTATAAAAGTATATTCATCAGCTAATTGCTTATTAAAAAAAGTAAATTATGTTTGTTTTTTTATAGCACTGCTATAATTTTAATTTAAAAATAGTTGTTTTTAAATTTTTTCTAAAATAATATACTTAGATTTTTTTTTTTTCAAAATATTCTTTTTTAATAATAATTAAAAGTAGAATTATTTAAAATCATATACAATGATTTGGATCTTATTCTAAGGTCAAAGCTAACTTTGGTTATTGGCTTTTGACAACTGTTACATGCATTTTCAACTGTTTCATGACTTCTCACGATACATATTTGAGAGCAAATTATTATTAAACCACAACGAGGTCGAGAACCAAAATTTATTTGTACAGCTTATCAAAGTATCAACATCAAACCACACATACAAATGCTACATTATCTGCATTAAGTATAAACTAAAAATAATTAATAAATGGGAATAAGATTCCTTTTTCTTGATAAATTACTTACCCTTAACGAATTAAGGAGTAATTAAAAATAAAAATAGATAAAAGATAAGAATTGTTAAAAAAAAAAAAAAAGGGAAACTAAATAGGTGGCGGCCTGAGTAAAGGAAGCAAGTAAAGCGTGGTGTTGTGTGGTGTTATGTTGCTATGCATGTGTATTTCACACTATACATCACCATCACTAATGACCACCACCTTCTTTCCTTTGTAGAGTTGTGTGTTGGCCATGAATTTTGCTTTTAAGAATTTCAAAACATGACCGAATGATGCATACATAAGAAGGCTTCATTCCCAAGCCTTTAAAATCAGGATTTAATCATCCTACCCATCTTTTGTGACTTCCAATGGAAGGACTATGCATTCTTCTTTTTTATTACTATGAAAGAGAACCATATGAAAACGATTTCTAGGCATATCAAAAAGCAAAACCATCCCACTTTGGTCAAATGATAAATAAATCTGTCCTTTTTATTTATCTCGAATTTAAGATTTAGAAAAATAGAAAAATGTTAAAAGAAAAACAACTAGTCCGAAAAAACTATGAAATAAAAAAATTGAATATAACAAAATAATGAGAAAGTCTAAAGAGCTAATCCCTACTCTGACCAACAAGCTAAGGCAACAATGAACCAACAATGACAAACCAGCTTAATTCAAAACATGCAACGCCTTCTCCCCTCTCGCTCGCGGTGCAAAGAAAGATGCTCTCGATGTAGCCACGATAATCTAAAGGGAAGCAACTCGACCACTACCGCGTCTTCTTCTTTTCATCGAGCCACCATTACTACCCACACCGCTTCCTGCGCCACTCTTTCCGCCGCAACGAGGCGATTTAGGTGTCTCAAATCTGTGTTTTCGGGTTGCCCTTGCAGATCTGTGTCCACCTTCCTTCTTTCTATTACGTTTCCATTTTCCTCTTTATGTTCACGTCGTCGTTGCAGTGTTTTCTTCCTTCTTCTTCTTTTTCATCCTCGTTCTTCTTTATTTTGGTTGTTGTTGTTGTGGTGGTGGTGGTGCGGTTGTGGTAACGGTGGTAGTGAGGTGGTTGTTGTTGTTGTGGTGATGGTGGTACTACTGTTGGTGATGGTGGTGGTAGTGAGGAGGTTACGGATTATAAATTATATTTTGTTTAGATAATAATTTTGTTTAGTTTCATATATACAGTTTCAAATGATAAGTTGTTTTTGTTTGGATCATAATTTTATTTAATTTCGCAAGATAACTTATAACTGAATTTAGGTTAAATTAACCCACAAGTCCCTATAGTTTTATGAAATTTTCAATTAGATCCCTATCCTTTCAATTAGGTCTCTATATTGTTCTAAATTTTGTAATTAAGTCCCTGTCGTGACGAAAACATTAGAATTAACGAAAAATTTCATCTCTAAATTGAAGATATCACAAAAACTAATGGCTAACTCGCTAAATATAACATTTCTCTCTATTTTAAAATGATAAAATAAATTTTTTCCTCTTCTTTAACATACTTTAAGCTTTCTAAAGATACACGATTTTAATTCAAGTAATTTGAGAATATTTTTAAAGAATATTGATGAAAAAATTAAATAAAAAATATATTTAGGTGAGTATAAACCTTATGTAAAATGAAAATTACAAGAATAATAGAAAATTCAGATTTTTATAAATATTTTCTTTTAATATTTATTTTTAATAGGGACCTAATTACAAATTTGAAAATGATATAAGGACTCAATTAAAAGAAGAAAAAAAGTATAAGGATCTAATTAAAAATTCGATAAAACTAAGGACTGACAAAATAATTAAACCTTAAATTTATTGGCTCCCTAATAGTTCATTGGTTCGATAGCACTATTTAAACTAATATATTATAAAAAATATATATATATTTTAACAAAGCAAATTTCTTTTATTTTTATTTTTTAAAAATCGACTTTGTTCAATTTTGTCCATCTCTTGGAATTTTCAATAATACGATTCTAATACTTTTTTGTTTTCCACGGATATTCTTCAATTTTATGGTGAATTTGAATTAAGTTATGAATTTAGGGTCTAGAATATTGGATTTAATAAAATTATTCGGCATAACACGTGTAAAAGCAATATATGAGATTTAGATCACAACATGTGTGGCCCAGTCCAACTCAAACCAACACGTCCTCTTCCCCAAGTTGCACAGAAGCTTCCCTCCCAAGCAAAGTGTAAATAAATCTTCAAAAGCAGATCATCACTCGCACTCGATCTAATGACCCATGAAAGATGTTCCCATTTACTTTTTCTTACTGCAAATTGTTTCATGACTAAGGATTTGTAACCCTCTCTGAAAAGGGCTATTAGTAATTTTCTAAAAATAATTATAATTGAAATTAAGTTGTATCTTTTTATTCAAAATTATAAATATGGAAAGAATAATGTTACGAAATCAATGTTAGGAGACTAATAGGGAGCCAATGAATGTAATTAGGAAAAGAAAATAGAGAGTGGTAAAAAGGAAAAGAAAAAAGAAAGAAAAATAATATTGAATTTCTACTGTCTCGCTAATATTGGCTACCAAGACTTTTTCATATAGAAAAATATAGAAAACTTATACTTGAGAGTCAATAAAAACCAATGAAAAATTATGGATGATAATTTTTATATTAGATGAATAATAACATTTTTATTTTGGATCCTCATTTATTTATTTATAATATTGGATTCATAGCATTACTCTATATATATTCGTTTAAATCTAACTATAAGATTTAATATTAAAATTTAAAATAAAATTAATTTAAAAAACTTACTGATATTAGAAGAACAAAGATTAGTTTCCTAATTAACCTAAAAAAATCTGTAATCTTAGCCTTGTTTCTATAGAGTTGTTTTTAAATGTCCTTGATAAAAGAGACCCCCCAATTGGTTCTGCAGTTTTATTAACATTACACATTTACACATCGGATCCAGCTGCCACAACTCCTTGTTAAAAGCAAAAGCTACTTTTATTTTATTTGCGAGTTTAATTAATTCGCTTTCTATGACTATGAGTTTATATTAAAAATGTTATTAGTAAATGATGCTACGACATGACATGCAAGTTCTAAATTCTAATTGTCCGAATTTTGTTTTAATACAATGAGAATAAATGAGAATAAACTTATAGAAGGTGTTTCGGTATACACCTATTTCGTATTTCTTTACTTTTTAATCATTAATCTTCGTCATATTTTAATTTTATATTAAAATCATCAAAATTAATGGTTAAAAAATGATAAAATACAATATCCCTTACTTATCGATAAAGTTTCCTAAACTTATTTACCAAAAGAAAACAAGGCTTAGTACGTATCATTAAGAACGAGAGACAAGGTCAAGAAAATTCCTTTCATTATTATTTCAATAGTATTAAGGATTTCAGATGGACAGGCTGGAATCAGAATTTTACTGACAACTAATTCCCCAAAAAATGATTCCCATTTGTAATTCACTCAGCTAATGGAAGGAAGACCTCTGAAAACCCCTCTGCAAATATGGTCTTAGCCCCTTCCAATTCCTAAAAGCACCAAAACATTAAAAAATTTAAAAATCAAAAAATAAAGACAAAAATTGACCCATCCACCGTTTGTTTGTCTTTTGCTTGTGATCTTCGAAGCCCCCCATCAAAAGAAACAAAAGCAACTCATATCACTGCAATGCTTCCTGTTCCTGGCATCATGGCTCTTTTTCCAGAGGCTCCCCACTTATGCTTTATTTTTAACCTATACCCTCTACTTCTTTATGGCAAACAATAGTACCCCACCCCCAACAAAAAAATAAAATAAAATCATATCTATAACCCACACCTCACAAGCATTACCCTGTTGAAGACTACACTACATTTTCCTTCACCTAAATTCCCTACCCTAGATTTTATCCCTCTAATTCAAAACACCAAAAAAAAAAGAAAAAAAAGTCTAGTATTCCTTTTTCCCCCAAACAAACAAAAGGGATGAATATGAATTGATTTTCAATATGTCCACTCCTGCGGCAGCTTGATTTCATTGTTAATATTGAGTGCGGCGGGCCGGGGCTGGGGCTGGGGCTGGGGCCTCATGTTGCGCTTCTGCTGAGAAGTATGGACATAATTGCTTCTGAGCCTTGGAACAACAACTGCATATATGCAACAAAAGTCAAAGATCCACACAGCTCAGCAAAACCCATGTTCCATTAAAATAAGAATACTCTACAATTCCAAAACCAATTAATAATAATTATTACTTACCATGTTCTTCCACGTTTGAACTCGAATTGAAACGATGCAAGTGTTGCGGCACGCACCCTCCCATCTCATCAACATTCAGATTTAGGGCTTGCGCCACCCTAGCAGGAACAAACACCATCGCACACGCTGCAAAAACCACATAAAATTACTTCAGAATAATAATAATAATAATAATAATAATAATATCAATAATAATAACCCCCAAAGGGGGAAAAATTGAATAGCAAAACCAAAAGCTATGACAAAGTTTAGCTATTGGCGGCAAAATCCCGCATTTACTAACTCCAACGCCTGAGAAAACCCTCATAAAAGGCCCCTAATGGAAACAACCACCCTAATAAATCCCAAGGACCAAAATATCCCAAAAAGGTTAAAAGAATTTAATGACCTGGCTTCTTTTTTGTTTCAGGGGTATCAACGCGACGGGGGAGGAAGACACCAGTGCCAGCAGATTCCCTTGTAGTGGAAGGGTTGGTGAGGAACACAGCCCTCATTCCAGGACCGTACTGCTGCTGTTGCTGATTTTGGTTCTTGTGGTTCTTGTTCTGGTTCTTGGCAGCATGTAACGAAGGCCATGCAGAAGGCGACAAGCCAAGTGGCCTAGCACTTCTTCCTCCTCTGTTTCTTGCTCCCATTTGGTTACTCTGTTGGTAAACACCTTTACCACCCCACACCGACTCCTGTTGCTGCCTCAGCATCTGAATCTAGAACATGAAAAAGACAAATAAGTCCACTGAGAAAAGGATAAATTTGAGGGAATGAAAACAGTTGAGGGCTAAAATGGACTATTTACTTGTGCAATTTGGAACTGCTTCTGTTGATTGTAGAAAGAAACGTCCGGAGTGGCGGCGGTGTTGTAGGGGTAAGACGGTAATTGTTGTTGTTGCTGTTGTTGTTGGGAGAGGCGCATCCTTTCGACTTCCCCTGCAGCGGCGTGCAGGAGATCCCATGTGGCCTTTGCGGAGCAGAGGTTGCAAACGCTGTTAGGACTTCCCTCGCTCGACCCCTTTCCGCACCCGAACGCGCACAGCGTCGATTGTGGCGAACCAGATGCGTAACCGCTCTGCACAGAAACCAAGAAAAATAAATAAATAACCGTCAAAACTAATTCAACAAACTACAAACAAAATCAAGAAAAGAAAACTCAGTTTCTTTGAGAATAATATATTACTGCGGGTTTGGTGGAATGCGAATGCAGGGTTGAGTGAGCGACTTGGTGAGTCAACTCGGCGACTCGGTGGAGATGGTCGTCCTCGTCACTCTCGGTCTCGCTGGAGCCACTGAGGGGAGAGCTTATGTCAGAGGAAGTGACCCCGGTGGAGGAGCCGAAGTGAAACGCAGAGTCGTCGCCGCTAGAGAGGTACAGCGGGTCGTCGTTCGAGGGGAAGGAGTCCGTTTCGTCGTCGTCGTTGTCGTCGAGGAACTGCGGCGGAAGCCAAAACTCACCGTCGTCCAAATTCTCAGCCATGACGAATAAACCGCAAAGGGCAGAAAGGGAAAGTTGAAAAAGAGAGTGAACGGTTGTTACTTATGATGAAAGGTTATGAGAACATGGAAGGAGAGAGATAGTGTGTGTGGATTTGAGTGTGGCCTGCGTGGGAGAGGCAGAGAGAGAAAGCGAGGGGGTATTTGTAGAGAGAAAGTGTGTGGGGTGAAAAGCGGTGCTGTAATTATCCACGCGCTGTTGCAGGAAGTGTGCCGTATGCGCGCGCCGGTCTTCCAAATTCCGATTTTAGAAATATCCTCTTTTTTTTTTTGTACTTTATAGTTTATAATTTATGCATTTTTTATTTTTTATATCGAATTTAAGAAATATCTGCTTTTATTATTTAAATCTTTTTTTTTTTTTACATTTCTACTGGTTCTACAATATTTTTTCCCCGTTTAACACCTTATGACTCTGTACACACCTGTTAGCTTATTTTGCTTTTTATCTAACAAAATCTTCCTTTATTTGTTAAAAAATTAATATTTGAAATTAATTTTTCCATTTCCAAACATATTGTTAATATACTAGAAATGATAAGATAAATTTGATGTAAATATGTGATTAATTTTTTTATAACAAGTTTATTTTTACTCTTAATTATACATTGATTAAAAAATATTAACAATGTGTCATAATTTATATATGAATTTTTTATCATGTCATATACTAATATATGTCAGGCTTAGCATTATTTATTGGTAATTATTAACTTAAAATTTGATAAATTAAAATTTTTTTTATTAACAATAAAGCAATCTGTTAAATAAATTTTATGTAGATAATTCCGTCTCATTAAAGAAAAAAGAGTAATATTACGGAACCATCGTAAGGGGACCAATAAGGAGTCAATGAGTGTAATTAAAAAAATAGTGAGTGGTAAAAAGAAAAGGAGAAAAAAATGAAAAATAATATTGTCTTTCTATTATCTCTTTAATATTAACTACCAATATTTTCTCTAAAAAAAATACATACACTAGTCCATGAATCAATTATTATTATTAAATTAACCAATATGGTAAATACTTTAAATTTTAATTATACGTCTTGACTTTAAATTTAACAAAAAATATTTATAAATTAATCCCCTCTGAATTTTCGTTATATATTATTAGTGTATTAATAACTAATGTACTTGTTGTCACCCAAAAAAAACTAATGTACTTATTAATTCCCTTGCCAAACATTTCATATATATACATAGAAAAGTTTTTTAGTATATTTCAAAAAGTAAGATATATCATATTTCATCACTTTTTAATCGTTGATTTTAATTGATTTTAATTTTAAAATTAATATATGATAAAGATCAACACTTAAAAAGTAAAGAAATACAATATACATCACTTTTTGAAGTATATCGAAATACCTTCTTATACCATAATGTATTTTATGCTGCTTGGTATATACATTATGTGTCTAATACATTTAATTCCTATAAATCATAAAACATTAGAAATTAGAAAAGTAATCATGTTTTGTTGGATCCAGTTAAATATGAGCTAATGTATGATTTAGGGTGAGTCACATGACTCGCAATCTTCTCGTTTTAAAGATAATTTATTTATAAATGCACTTATTTGTTTATTTTTCTTCGGAAAAGAAAAGATTTGGAAAGTGTAAAAAAAGTACATTGATTTGTTGAGGGGTGTGTGTGACAGTGTGAGCGTGAGTTATGCAACCAATTTTCAAAAAGGAAAGGAAGCAGTGGCACCAGCCACGACGTGCGTTGGACTTTGAGCCAAATGGGGTCCCACTCAAAATCCACGAAAACATGCTAGTAATTTAATCAAAGAGATTTTAACAAAAATAATCATATACTATGTATTTTTATTTACTATACCGCATTTTTATTGTACATAATTTTTTCAAAAAATATTATTAAAAATGGAATCTATGCGAAAAAAAAATTTATGATCAAATCCTAACTTAATTATCTTCCAATCTAAAATTTGTAAATCTATAATTTTATAATTTATCCATTAATGTCAATATTAACTTGACATCAAAGTCGACTAGGGGGAATTGGCAGTTATGAGCAATTATGACGTGAATCAATAATGATGCAAAAATAAATTTATTTGCGTTGGTTAACTTAAAATAACGATGGTTGAGTCATTATTATTTGAAATAAATTGAAGCACCTCTCCTACACAGAAAATGATTCTCTACTAAGTAGTTGATTCGTCACAAAGATTCACGAAAAATAAAATGTATTGAGTCAGCCTGCATGTTGCCTAATAGTATTCTCTAATTTTATTTCCTTACCAAACATTCATAGTTTCAGTCGCATACTCCATATACTATGCTATGAATTAAAACGATTGGGGTATCACAGTAACTACCTAATCCATATATATAAAGTTATCATGTGTAGAGTTTGTGAAATTTTATAGCATTTGAAATCTGAATAAACTAAAAAGATCACATACATGCCTCGTGGGCCATTGCCTTATTTGCGTTCATAACAATTAAGAACATGATGATGAGTTAGGAAAATATAATATTTTAGTTTATTTAAATTTTTAGTATTTAATTTCGATGGCTTGAAGTTTTTTTTTATTATTGTTTAATTATATCTTAGTGCATCACCACATATAATGATATATATAATTTCTTACTATATACAAATAATTCATATGTATCGCCAATTTATTGAAATTAATTTTTTTAATAAGAGAATCTTCGTA
>JASCZI010242119.1:0-14338 GCA_036250425.1 Stylosanthes scabra | reverse complement strand
ATATATATATATATATATATATATATATATATATATATATATATATATATTAAGACTTTTTCATATATATAAAATATATAATTATTCATATATTTTCTCCTCTCAATATAAGTTTTTAGAGGAAAAAAACGGTTTTATGACATTTATTATTGTATATAATATAGATTAGATATAACTTTTTTAATATAATTATCAACTTTTTAAAAGTAACTTTAGGAATAAATAAATGAATCTTTTAAAAATAAAAAGTAGTAATTTACTCCTATATATCAACTTAAAATGTTAAAGGGTAAAAAAAATTAGTCAAATATATTTATCGGAAAATAAATTATTTATTAAAAAAAAAGTAAAAAATAGTTATAAACTTGTGAGTTGTGAATTCTGAATTGTGATGAGGCTAGGCTAAGTGACTAACCGACGTAACCGATATTTTACGGGTCAAAGATTCACGTCTTAAAGGCTAAAAGCTATAGCTGAGTCTGAGTGTCTTCACACCACATGAATGAATTTCGGCGCTGCCAACACATTGATAGTGGAATACTGGAAACACAATTTGCGCAGCAGAACCATGAGATTACCATGCAAATTTGGTTTCATCTCAACAAAGAACAATCTTCTTTATTTCTCTACTACTGTATTAATACCAATAAATACTAGATTAAGATGATAAATATTTTAAATTCTAATCAAGATGTATTGGGTTTAAGTATTTAAATCAGTAAAAATATATATAATAAAAAGTATTTAAAAAATTCGTGCAGCAAATTTCTCTCACGTCCTTTAATTTTAGAGTTTAATTTTGATATGGTATACACAGCCATCCAATTAGATTCATTTATTTATATGACTTTTGAAGTAGTGGACTTAAAAATTAATTGTTTTTAATGATGTGGTAATACTTGATTGGATGTATATATAAAACTCTTTTACACCGACGATTCATGAAAACTAAATTTTTAGTTTTATATAAAATTAGTATATTACATGTCCGTTTGGAAGTGAAACAAGATTGGGAGACCGAAAGGAAATTGAGACTAAACTAAATATGTGTATTTTGTTTGATTTTTTTTTGTTTACAAGGACTCGAACTGGGGACACTGGGGAAGGGAAAGACTAGCAACACTAGTTACACCAACTGAGCTAGCCTCAAACTCCCAATAAAATAAATATTGGGACTAAAACAATAAAATTACTTAAATACCCTCCAATACAAAACTCCCAACATCATCAACTCCATCTCCATTTTCATCTCCTCCACCTCTTCCATCCTCCACCTCCATCTTCCCACCTCCGCTACATGTCACAACTCCTCAACATTCATGTTCTTTGTCTTCTTTGATGCTTCCAACCTCGCACCCCTTCGATCAACTCGTTCTCTGCACAACATCCACCATTTCTGACTTTGCAAAACCCTAACTTCTCAACTTCAACGACGGCACAAGCTTCAACAAGAAACCCAAAAATTGCGACAGCAAGTGGGGTGAATGGTGTTGATGTTGTTGTCGGTGGTGGTGGTGATATGATGACGAGTGATGATTCGAACTTGTGGTTGATGAACCTGCGGTGGAGCTGTCGGACAGACATTATGCCTTTTGGTGTGTTGATTGATGCGTATTGATGGTGGAGAGGTAGTATAGAAATAACAAAAATGTAATGGGGTTATTTTGAGATGAAATGTTTTTAAAGTTTTAATTCTCATCTCCAAAAATTTCAATCCCACTTTTACATTGAGTCGCTGACAGTGCATGAAAATTAAATTTATAGAAAAATCCAATTTTTTAAAATTTTCTATCATCCAATATAGTAATTAGATTTTGATACATGTTATAAAATCAAGGGATAACTATTATTTTGGTCACAAATGATTGGGGTCAAAATCAAATTGATCCCTAACCTTTTTCTGCTAAATTGGTCCTAAATCTTCCAACTTATTTTAAAATTAGCCTTTTGACATTTTTGCCCTTCTAACTGTTATTGTTTGCCGCTCTCTCTCTCACGCAAAAATTGAGCCCTTTTCCCTCAATATAGAGCTCTATCACTCTCTCAAAATTTAAAAATAGAACCTTAGTAATGTATATTCTTTTATTTTTCTTAAACTGAAATATAAACGTAGTTGGGGTTTTGTTGTGAGTTCATGGCGAAAATATGTTGAAAGGCCTTCAGTGGGTATTTAGGGAGTCAAAACAATTCACTTTCATAAACAGTTGGAGAGAAATAACAAAATTATTAATGGATTATGTGATGGTGCTGATGCATAAGCATCATTAAGGATTTCTTCTACTAATTCATGCATAATTTATTACATAATTAGCTTAATATTCATCATAATTAGTAAAGAATTAAATCAACTAGAGACTTTGAGTATTTTGTTAATTATTTACAAGAAAAGTTAATAAAGAAGCTTAAGGAGGAAGATAACAGAGAAAACAGAAGGAACTCTAGCATGAGCAGCCACACCTAGGCGTGAAGCCCAAAGTCTAGGCGTGACTACATCCTAAAATGTCCAAACGTCTAGGCGTGGCTCTTCTTCAAGCATCAAATGGAAAAGTCTAGGCGTGAATCAAGCATCTAATGGGAAAGTCTAGGCGCCCAAAGACACCTAGAAGCCAAAGTCTAGGCGTCAACATCAAAGTCTAGTCGCCCAAGCACACCTAGAAGCCAAAGTCCAGCGTGCTCTCCAAAGTCTAGGCGTCCAAGCTTAGAGTCTTAGTCCAAATGCAGAAGAATTTCATTTTGGTGAAATTTGTAATTCATTTAGGTTTTGTAAATCTATAAATAGGTGAATTTTCAATGATAAAAAAAGACACACTATTATCATATAGAAGATAAATCATTGAAATTACATTAGATCATAGATTAGAGTTAGAGATGGATTTTTCAGAATCAAGTTTTTGTATCATTTTCACGATAATCAATATAGGATATTTTCTTTTCATTCTTTTTAGCTAGCAAAATTCTCTCTTTTTCTCTTAAGTTCTTGAGTTCTTTGAATGCTCAAGAATCCAAGATTGATGTTCATAGCTTTCTTTGAGTTACTCAAAATCATACGTAACTAAACATCATTGAGATTAAGGAGGAGGAGCTCTGCTCTTACCAAGCTAATGGATTAATTCAATAATCTCTTCTAAATCTGCAAGTTTATATCAAATTCAAAGGATTCTTCTTGTTCATCAATGATTAAAGAATCAAGTTCAACCGAGAGGTATATTTAATTCTTACTTTTGTTTGATTTCTATACTAGTTCTTGAGATTAAACATATTATGTATGATTTGTGAAATGTCAAGATTGAAATTTAATTGAATAAGGTGACATGGAATTTGATTTTACATTAATCTTGGTTATCACAAATTAGTTCAAGAATTGTCTTTCACCTTTATTCATTGAATTAGAGATAATGATTTGAACGATTGTGCCATATATGTATCTGTATTTCTATCACATAAATGATTGATTTGTTTTTTGTTTGATTCTTTGTATTGATTTTCAAAGGTTTGATGTACTGAGAAGTAATTAAATCTTTCATGTTTTGAATTGTTAAATTTGATAAAATAGGCAGTCAAATATATTCAAGAATCATTCCATATTTCTTTACTGACTCAGAGATGAGCATGTGATCTGATGTGTATTAGAATCTTTAATAATTCAATAAGGTTTTGTATGAGATTAAATATGTGACATTTAATTCTTTCCAAGAATCTTGTTGCTTATCATAGGTTTAAATCAAGATATGTGTATTATCTCTTTTCTTATTTAATTAGTCAAGAGATTGATGATTAATTAGGTTAAAGAGAAACTAGATCACTAAGAGATTATGATTTAGTTATATTAAGATTCATGGTAAATTAGTAATAACTTGCAGAAAAAGAAAAGTAAAAATTGGATTAGGAAGATAGTTGGTGAACATCTCCAATTCCTTAATCTTGTCCTTTACATTTGAATCTTTCTTTAGTTCTTGTTATTGTTTTCCATGATTAGTGATTGATTGTCAAATAAAGATTTCTTTTCTTCATTCTTTCTCGTTGCTAATCTTGTCTTTCTAGTTCTTGATTTTAATTGTGGCATTAATATTTGATTGATCATTTAGATCTAATTAAATAAACCAATTGAAAATATTGATTAATTCACCTTTTCTCATGGGAACGATACCCACTCATAAGTGGTACTACTTGATCCGATATACTTGTTGGATTGTTATGAAGTTCTTATATTAAAAGAATCCGTCGCATTAGGTGCGAAATTAACTTTTTTGTTTCGTTTTAGGATAACTACTCTTTTGGTCACAAAGGTTTGTGGTTAAAATCAAATTGATCCCAAACCTTTTTTTTTGTCAAAATGACCATAAAGGTTTTAATTTGTTTTAAAACAACCCTTTTAAACATTTTGCCCTTGTAACTATTTTAGATAATTAATTATAATTTTGTAAAGTGAGTTCTCAAAAGGGAAGAAGAGAGGCAAAGAGCACTCCGCCGTCACGAACCCTAGGCAGCATCCAAACCCACATTCGCCGCCGCATCTCCGTCGCCGCCATATGTTTGCCTTCGTCGCCTCGTCGTCCTTGTATTCTACTCTTCTCGTTAGTTGTCACGTAGCATCGTTCTCTATTTTATGCCGCTGTTGAAGGGTTTGGGCGTCGTTGGGTGAGAGGTCGTTGTCCCTGTCCTCGCTTGGTTGATCGTCGTCGTCCTCACAAGGTAGAAGAGAACCCTTGACCACCATCACTGTCATCTTCCCACCATCGTCGTCAGCCTTCAGCGCTGTTCCCCTCGTCGTCAACTTTACTGCGTCCAAATCTACCTCGGTTGTCACCGTCTCTGTTCCCGTCATCGTCCGTGCGTCGTAGGAGAGGCTCGAGTAATAGAGTGGCTTCTAATTGGAGTTGCTTCTATATTAGCCCGGATGAATCACGTCACGTTTCTGCCGGTTCTGCTGATGGTTATGTATATATTTAGTCGATATCTAAAGGCGACATTTTTATTACTCTGAAGGAACACAGTTCTTCTATTCTGTGTTGTAGGTGGAATGGTATCGAGAAACCCCTAGCTTCAGCTGACAAGAATGGGATTGTTTGTGTCTGGACGTGCTATTGTTTCTTTCATTTCTTGGAATACACTATCATATTATGATCCAACCACAAACAAGGAGTCAAAAGAAAAGAAGCTTGCATATACATGTAAGGGGTAACAATTAGTTTCGATAATTCCTGGTTCAATTCTTTGTTAAACATTTATTTGTGCACACAGAGTATACCATCAAAATTAGGAATGATGTATATAGTTTTTTTTTCAACAGAAAACAATTACAACTAATATCTGGATATGCGGAATTTAAATTTTTTAAGTTTAATACAGTTGTTTGATTTGTTATTGTTACTGCTTCTTCTTTGTGTTTAGCATATTTTGTTTATTTCACCAAAATTGAGGTGTGCTCGTGGTTGTTGAGTGGAAGCAAGGAAGAAGAGAGAAATAGTATTATCTTCAAAAAAAGTCCTTGAAGGAAGGGTATTTTGGTAAAAAAATATTTATTTTGGTGTTTTTAAAACAAATTGAAACCTTTGTGGTCATTTTGATAAAAAAAAAAAGGTTTGGGATCTATTTGATTTTGACCTCAAACCTTTATGACCAAAAGATTAGTTATCCTTTTCTTTTTCTTTGGTCTTGCAGTGATTGTGGATTTGTAAAACGAGGGATTTGTAAAACCAAGCCTCATCGTTGTGTTTTCTTGTGGGTGTGGTTGTGGAGGCAAAATGTTTGGAATAAAAGATGGAGTCTTTTGTGTAGGATTTTGTTGCTCATGTTGTTGGTGGCCTTGTTAAATGAACGCCATGTCCTTTCCTTCGAAGGTGTGGCCTTGTTAAAAACTAAAACAAGCAAAGTTACTAAATTATTAACTTAAAATTACCACTCCCCATCAATTTCTCTTTCTTCTTAACACCATTTTCAACGTGAACACTAACGGGTGATGTTTTGTGTACATCAAAATCAACCACCAATGTACAATACGCATTAAAATACTAAATACACACTAAACATCAGCTAAACTACACATGTATTTTATATTTCAATATGTATTATACTATGGTGGCTAATTTTGGTGTGCAAATAAAATTATTCAATATTCAATATGGCCTTGTCAAACCCTAGCAAGAAATACGTCCTCAACAACCCGATCTCCATCACACTCCAAAGAGCCGTCCTTCTTCTCAAAATCACCACCCCCATCCAAAACATTCAAAATTAGAATCCAGCAAACATGTCCAAGATCTTCAATGTCAGCATTAAATTAAGCATCAAGGAGAAATAACAAATATTCTCGCTTTTTCATGAGGTGATGAGCAAGAGAGAAACGATGTCATTTTGGGTCCAATGAAAATACCATGGTGGCGATGACATGGGGAAACGAAAGATAACATAGGTGAAGAAGAGTTCGTTGTGGAACTCGTGCTTGCGTTACTATGACCGTGATGACTAATGAGAGAATGAGGAGAAGGAGGGAGGTGACGGCGACTGTGATGAGGAGATAAATATTGTGGTGATGGTGGTAGACTGGTAGCAGCAGGTAGAAGAATAAGAAAAAGCAGCATTTTGTTTTTTGCACAGGGGTAAAGTTGAAAATTAACAAGTTGAATGATAGTATTTTGGAAAAGAAATATAAAATTTATAGTCACTGGCTCCAAAAATTCAATCTCTTGCATCTCCAATTTTTTAAAATACTGAAAGAATTAAAATTTTGTGTCTCGTAATTGAAATTTAAGTTTCAATCTTTGACTACTAAATATAATATTAAGTCAAGTCTTCTGTGAAAATCTCAATTCGTGCAGCCAAATGAAGCATTAGTGTTATACTTTATTTTACTAATAATTTTTCTTGTTTTAGTTAATATTTAATATAAATGAAGAATTTACATATATTAAAAAAAACTATCCAAGAAAAAACACCGATAAAAATACCTATGAAAGAAGGAAACGAGTTTTCTATTAATGAAAGATGAACTTTTGTTTGACAAAAACTACCCAAATGTCGTTAACAAGTCATTAACATTTGGGTAGTTTTAGGTAGTTTTGTCAAACAGAATCTTTTTTATACGTAAAAAACTTTTTTTTTCATGAATAATTTTATCAGAGTCTAAATTTTTTATAGGTAAGTTTGGTTTTTTTTTTTTTTTTCAGATTGATTGGTTAATAAATAATAAGGACGGATTTTTATGTTTAAAACATGTGATAAGCGTAAGGACTAAGGAGATGGCATGATTAATGGAAAGAATAAAATCAAATCAAATAACTTAACCATAGTAAAAACCCAAGCATCAAGCATGTCATGTGTAGGTGGCACTACTAATCCAATCCAACTATATGTGTTTCAAACGTAGCCGGTAGCCATGCATTCCGTGTCGAAGGCTTAAACGACCGAGTCTTTGACCAAGATTCACTATTAATACATCCTTATTAATCATTTTTAGTTTGAATTTATATTTAGAGTGATTATCCATAAAATTTTTAAAAATAAAATACTTTAATCTTTCAAATTTTAAAATATACAAAATAGTGCTTAACATTTATCTCTAGTAGACAAAATAATCCTAAAATCCTTGTCTCAAACGATTTTTAAATTAACTTTGAACATCTCTCTCTATCTATCTATGTATCACTCTATCACATGCTGTTATAATATTGAAAAGTTTTTCGGTATACCATAAAAAGTGAGGTATACCGTATTTTATCACTTTTTAATCGTTGATCTTGATTGATTTTAATTATAAAATCAATATATAATAAAGATCCGGTTAAAAAGTAGAAGAATACGGTATACCTCACTTTTCGAGATATACCGAAACACCTTCCTATAATATTTACTCGACAAGAAGTTAGTTATGTTGGCAGATTTCGTTATCTATCACAACTATAGAAAAGGAATTAGTCATGCGACATGTATATATTTTTTCTCCAACCAAGTTAAATTAAGTGAATTTTACATACTGCACGAACATAATATTACTACTAAACTAAATAGAAAATTTAAAAGCAAACGAACAAGTTTTAAAATTGTTCGTGTCAATTATAGAACATGTTCGTTGTATATATAAATTTATGTTTGTGCACAAACAGAATATTACTACTCGAACGAACAAATAATTTAAAAACAAATTAACATGTTTTAAAACATGTTCGTGTCAACTATAAAAATATGTTAGTTATATGTATAAAACTTGTTCGCAGTAACAAGTTGGTTAGACTTAGTTGTAAAAAAAATATGCAAACCTAGATTAATTGAAAAGAAAAAACATGAATGATTTTATATTTTGTGGATTTTATTTCGGTTGAACAAAAATATAATTGAAGCCGTGAGTAGTGGTGACTGTGACGGAGTGGAATCCAGGTACACAATGTGGGCCTTTTAGCTTCTGACTTCTCATTTTATGGCAACAAATGTTATCTCCTCCCTTCATTTTGTGTGTACCTTTGAGCGAGAATGTTTAAAACTTGCACCAAATGATATTTGCTTCAGATCGAGCAATGATTAAATTTATTGGAAGCGTTTCGAGTATATTCGGAACATTGGTATTCTTGTATTTTTAATTTTGATCGTAATTGATTTTAATTATAAAATATATATATGATTAAGATCAACAGTTAAAAATACAATAAGACCGGTGTTTCGGACATACCAAAAACGTTTCCAAATCTATTTTAATGTATCTTTAGAATAATATATTTTTCGCTCTAACTTGAGTGAATCTTAAGCTAGCTAAACTTATTCCTTTTTCCCCCCTCCACCATGTCCCTTATTAATTCGCTTTATACACATATGTGGCTTTTATTTCTAGCGATGGGTATATTATTCTTTTATGTTAAGTAAAGTTCCATCAGTCTTATTCACCCTCCTCAATCAACCTCTCTCATTATACAGCAAAAATCTCTTGTGTGTTGGGTCCTATTTGGTTTTTGTATGTGTTGGTCGTAGGGCCCTTACCGAAAGACAACATGCATTATGAAGATCGTCTTTCGATTAAAATCACAATTTGCAGCAAATATGATTTGGTTTTAAATGGGCATAATGATTGCCCTTTGATGCTATTATCTTATCTTTTATTTTTATCTGGAAAAGCTATTTTAAGTATCTTCCTATTAGAATTTGTTGAACAATCGTACTAACTGACTAATAAAAATTCAGTCAATATCAGCCAACAATTTAAATTAGATGTTTTATTTCTTTAGGTTTCGAATGTTCTGTTTTTAAAATTTGAATGTTCTGTTTCTAAACAAATATAAAGTTGGCTGGAATTACTTTAAGTTTCAGATGTTTTATGACTTTCATTGTGGATATTTTATAAATAATAATTTCGGATATTTTATTTTTTATTGGCTGATTTGTTGGTTAAAAAATTATTGGTTACTTATATTTTTCTTTATTCCTATAATATAACAAAAAAAATTCATTATAAGAGCTTACTTTTTGTAGTTATTTAAATATAAATAACTAAATTATGAAATACATCAAAATAATTTAATAATTAAACAATGTGAATATCAAAGAAAAGAGTTATCATTTTAATAAAAATTTAGAACTTCTTTAATATTAGTAGTCCAAAAATAGAAAAAATATATTTATTCATGCTAGGAGCTGAGAAAAAAAAATGGAGATAAGCAAAATATATATAAGTGCAGACTCTGGTGCCCCATCCATAAGATGAATATAGTGGCCAAGGCATGACATCAAATAAGAAGTGGGCACGTGTTTGCAAGTTGTGTGGTATAGAGCGCACGTATGCCCAGTTTGACTCGTGCCAAAAACGGTCAAACACGGTAACCATCATATTACATGCGTAGTGAGGATAATTTAATGACCTCCAGGAAGGACAAAAATGTAATATCACATGTGGCAGGAAGGATAAAAATGTAATATCACATGTGGAATGAACAAAAGTTTTTTTCACCGTGTTTTAAACAAAAAAGTTAGGGTTAAGGTAAGGAAATTGGTCGATGGCGACGAAAGTGTTGTAGGCGATTTCAGGTGATTAACTTGTTGAAACGGTCTGGGTGACGCTTTTATGGCGGAAGGTTGTTTTGTGTTTTGATTATGTTGCTAATGCTGCGAAACATAGCGAATGTGTCGTTGCCTTATTTCATCGGACGGGGAAGGAATTGGAGTCAGAGAAGGTGGGGCTTTCAGAACCTGTAAGGTTTGTAACTTGTCTTTCTTATTGTGCTAATTATGTAATTGAGTGTGGGAATTTAATTTTTGACAATATTCTAGTTGCATGCACATAGATTTGGAATGATGTATGTTACTTATTGAGTTCCAGATAGAGTTCTAATTTAGGTACGAACATGAAGCCGATAATGGTGGTTCACATGTCACACCGGCAAGTACTGCTCGCCCAGGAGATGTTCAAGAAACGGTAAGCCCGATGGAACCAGTGGAGCGTGAAAATGTCGATGAGGTTGAGGGAAGGTCTGATCATGTTTCCCCTTTTACCCGATGCTTAATTCCACGTCTGTTTTTGCCTTCACTCTGTAACTAGCCCACGTGTTTCCCTATTTGACCGTCAACGTAGTTAATCTCTATTCCACATGTCTTTATACCATTGGCCATTTCATTTGGCCACCTTTACTCACCTATAAGTATGTCACTAGAGGCGCCGCCATATATAAAAAAGTATAGGTAACCAATAACTTTTTTAACTACCAAATCAGTCAATAAAAAATAGAACATTTAAAACCATTGTTTATAGAATATCCACATTGGAAGCCATAAAACATTCGAAATCTAAAGCAACATCAATCAACTTTATATCTTTTTAGAAACAGAATATCCAAAACCTAAAGAAATAGAACATCCAATTTAAATTGTTGGCTGAATCTTTATCGGTTACCTAGTATGATATATATATATATATATATATATATATATATATATATATCAATTAATCTAGGTGTACACCTCTTTTTGCCATTCAAGTCCATCTAAGTGAAAAATGAACATAAATTTATATATACAACGAACATGTTTTTATAGTTGACATGAACAGGTTTTAAAACATATTCGTTTGTTTTTAAATTCTCTGTTCGTTCTAGTAGTAATATTCTGTTCGTGCACGAACATAAATTTATATATACAACGAACATGTTTTATAGTTAACACGAACAGGTTTAAAACATGTTCGTTTACTTTCAAATTCTCTGTTCGTTCTAGTAGTAATATTCTGTTCGTTTTTCACTTGGATGACTTAGATGGCAAAAAGAGGTGTACATGTATATATATATATATATATGTGGTATCTAGTGAGAAAGCCAATTTTATATGGGAAATGAGAAAGCATTTATAGCTATTGAATTAATTTAAATAGTTAAGATTATACATCTCCAATAAGTTGCAATAAATGCTACTCCACTAAGTTGTAATAAATATTTCTCTACTAAATAATAATAAATGCTTTTACAAATATTTAAATTGAATAAATATATTCTCAATTATAATTTTAAAATAAATAATCAAATTCACTATCATTAAAAAAACTTTATTGTTGTTAAATTTTTCTTTTCTTTTCTTTTTCAATTTTTTAATATGAAGTGTTGTAGTAAATTTAGCAAATTTTAAATTAAAAAATTTTCTACTAAAGAGCATACTAATCTTTTTTATACAAAATAAAATAATATAAACTATTTAATCAATCCTAAATTTAACTTTTTTTAAATACATTATTTTCTATCCACTTTTATTTTAAATTTTCAATTTTTTAACCTCTACAAAATTATAATTTTAATTATAATTTGATAATTTTTTTATCCCATTTACCATGATATTGACACCATTCATAACAATTTTTTATATTGGTCGAATAATAACCAAAATGCCGATGTTAGTTATTTTTTAAACCAAATTAAATAGTAAAACTCTTTATATAAATAATAGGCTTTTTTTTAGTGTCAAATAGATAATAGGATTTAAGTAATTTAGATAGCAAAAAGGATTTAGTAATTGTACAACGTCAAGAATACTTCATATTAAAATAAATTGAATAAAATTCAAAACAATAGGTGATTTTTTATTTTAATAATAGTGAATTTGAATATTTAATTTTAAAATTATAATTGAAAATATATTTAGTAAAAATAATATATATATAATTGAGGATATTCAAATGTTTGTAAATGCATTTATTACTACTAAGTGGAGAAGTATTTATTACTACTTAGTAGAGATGTTTAATCTTAACCATCCAAATCAAATATCCAAGGGCTATAAATGCATTCTCATTATTTCTCATATAAAAGTGGTTTTCTCACAAGATACCACCTCATATATATGAGTTATCTAGTGAGAAAACCTTCCTTATGTGACAAATGAGAGGGGTAGATAATGGCCATTGGATTTAAATGAGTGGTTAAGATTAAACTACAAAGATAATAGAGAATGTGTGTGTAATTAATGTGTTTCAAATGAGAGAGAGTGTGTAATTAATATCTTTGAAATTAGAGAAAGAGAGAGAAAATAGTTAAAATTAAATGATATTTATAATTTTAAATATATTTAAGTGATATTATTTAATAAAAGATTTAATATGAAATATTAATTTTCAAAGAAAATAATTTTATTTATTAATAAAATAATTTTATTGGTCCATAAATAAATAAATACTATATAAGTAAAATATAATTTTAACATAAAATAATATCTAAGCGTAAGTAAAATATATCTAAGTATATAAGTAAAATATAATTTTAATATATAAGTTTTTTCTAGATGTTGTTAATATTATATTATGCATACTAATAAAGTGGCTAAATAAATTAGATAAGTAAAAACAATTTTATCAAATTATATAAATAAATTTATATATAAGAAGAAGAAAAATCTTAGATAGAGAGGTAATTTCTACACTAAATTTTTTGTCACAAAAAAATATATTAAGTTCTTTAATTAAAGAATTAGTATACTTTCATCTATTGAGTTACTGTAATATTTTTTTTAATATAGCATAATATTATTAATTTCTCTTTTCCATATAAAAAACAAAAACAAAGATATAAAATGTATTCAAAAGTAAATTAGTTACAGTAAACATAACGTATTATTTTGTGTTATAAGTGTTAATCATGCATCTTGGAGACAAGATTAAAAAGACAATTAAATAAATAAATGAAAATCGATGTGATAAAAAGAAAAATGTAAAACATAGATTTTGATTTAAAAAATGATAAAAGGAAAGGTGAAAAAAAAATCATATAATAGAAGAATTTTATTCAAACTTCACGATGATTTTATATTTTTTAATAGGATTATGTATATATGTGTATTAACTTAAAGAGTCTTGAAAAGAAAAAGTTTTACCGTCTAAATTACGTTAGTATATTATTTTCTAGTAATAAAGCTTATTTGGTCAACATATAACAATATTCTATATTGAATTATTTATTAAATAATATATATAAAATTATAAATATCCTTTAAAATTAATTATTTTCTTTTTAATTTTAATGATATTAATTATTTTGTAATTACCTCTCTCATCACTTCAAAGTCATTAATTGAATTATTTATTAAATAATATATATAAAATTATAAATATCCTTTAAAATTAATTATTTTCTTTTTAATTTTAATGATATTAATTATTTTGTAATTACCTCTCTCATCACTTCAAAGTCATTAATTGCACACACATTCTCTCTCATCTTTATAGTCTAATCTTAACCACTAATTTAAATCCAATGGTTATTATCAAACCCTCTCATTTCTCACATAAGGAATGCTTTCTAGTGAGTATCTAGTGAGAAAGCTATTCTTATGTGAGAAATGAGAGACTTTAATTGTAAACCATTAGATTTATATGAGTGGTTAGGATTAGATTATAAGAATGAAGAGAGGATGTATGGATAATTAATGTGTTTGAGATGTGAGAGAGTGTAATTAATATCTTGAAATTAGAAAAAGAAAAAATAATTAATTTTAAAAATATTTATAATTTTAACTATTTTACTTATATAGTTATATTATTATCTTAATAATATTGGCTCCAAGCATAATAAATTGATACTCCATATTACACCTAACATTATAAGCATTTGTAGACCGGCCTACATAACAATATTCCGGTCCAAATGGTTTATACCATTGTTGGTCCTGATTGGGCCTTTTTTCTGGGCTGCTATTTGTTTTTGGCATAAGTGTAGCAACAATTTAGCAAGTCCATTTTCTTTAGCAAGCTCATTGAGTCATATTTCCATGTTAAACAAATAAAAAGTATTTTCTTTAGGGTAACCAACAAAAAATATTACTTAATAAGAACTTAAATATACTTATATATAACAAAATTATTAACGAAAAATATTGAAATAAA
>JASCZI010242118.1:0-33087 GCA_036250425.1 Stylosanthes scabra | reverse complement strand
AATTTTCAACACATAGGGACTTTCCCGAGACTTCTCTGAAATAGTTGCATAACTCAATCATGACATGTGTAACCTCTTTAGGTAAAGATCTTCTAATAGCAATCGGTAAAATATGTTCCATGATAATATGTGAGTCATGGCTTTTCAACCCAAATATTTTCCTTTTCTTCAAATCAATACATCTAGAAATGTTTGAAGAGTAACCATCAGGAAAAGAAACGCTTTTAAGAACACCAAGGAAAACATCCTTGTCTGCATTTGTCATTTTGAAGCTTGAAGGGGGAAATTTGGAAGAGTTAGGGAATGGATGCAGTTGTTCTCTGATCCCCATCAACTGCAAATCCTTACGAGCTTGCAAGTTGTCCTTAGTCCTTTGTTTGTCATCAAGTATAGTAAAAAGGACATTATCACAAGCATTTTTCTCTATGTGCATCATATCAAGACAGTGACGGATAAGGTTATCCTTCCAATACGGTAGATCCCAAAAAATGCTTTGCTTTTTCCATTGTGATGGCCTATTTTCACCATTGATTTCGTCTTGGGATCTTTTCCGACTACTTTCAATTTGAGACAAAATAGTTCTGCCTAATAACGTCGGAGGGGGCCTCTTAGTTCTATATTGCCATCAAAAGAGTGTTTATTGTGCCTATACTCATGATTATAGGGTAACTATCGACGATGTCCCATGAAGCAATATTTCTTGCCAAACTTCAACCTTGTGGACACTGTGTCAAAGTTACATGATGGACAAGCAAGACTAGTATGTGTATTCCACCCAGATAGGTTACCTGGAAAATCACTAATTGTCCAAAATAAAGCAGCATGCATGCGAAACATTTTTCCCTCAACAGAATCATAGACATCTACGCCTCCCCATAATTCTTTTAACTCTTTAATAAGTGGTTGCAAAAAACGTCAATATTATTTCCAGGCATCTTTGGACCTGGAATTATCATGGACATAATAAGAGACGTTTGCTTCATACAATAACACGGAGGATAGTTGTAGACATATATCATCACTGGCCACACACTAATGTTAGAACTGAGAGCACCATATGGATTGAAACCATCGGTTGCTAAAGCCAGCCTTTTGTTTCGAGGATCATTAGCAAACTCTGGATGTAACAAATCAAATTCCTTCCATGCCTTGCTATCTCTTGGATGCTTTAATTTACCATCTGAGTTGGGAAATTCGCATGCCAGCGCATTAATCTTGCAGTTTTAGAAGACATGTATAACCTTCTCAACCTAGGAGTAAGAGGGAAATACCTCAACACCTTTGCAGGTATCAGCTTCTTTGACTCTTTATCTGTGACCGCGACGCCCAAATTGTTTTTGGTGCTTTCTTCTATTTTATATCGAGGTGCATTGCAGACCATGCATTTATTTTTTCTCTCATTATCATTACCCCAGAAGAGCATACAATTATTTGGACATGCATGAATTTTCTCATATCCCAAACCTAAGAGCTTTATCATCTTCTTTGCTTCATAAAATGAACCGGGCAGATTAGCATGGGGAAAAGCATTCGTCAGAAGGTCAATTATCATAGAAAATGTCTTGTCAGTTGCACAACATAGTATTTTGATATGATATAGCTCAACAATAAAGGATAACTTACTATATTTTACACACCCAGGATATAGTTTGCAATTCCCATCCCTTAGCAACTCTTTAATCTGTTCTAAATCATCACTTGTGCAATCAGAGGGATGCTGTGAATAGGAGTCGTCTATATCTTCAAAGTGATCATTATCTGCACCTTATTGTCAGCAATACCAAAAACATCATTCAGCATATCATGCAACGGAGGTCTGTCAACTGGCTCTTCTTGTTCATTGCCTAATAGTTCTTCTTCGGGATGAAGTATGGTTTCTCCATGCATATACCAAGAAGTATATTTTTTGGAAAATCCTTTTTTGAGCAAATGTGCTAACACTTCAATTCTAGTTCCCGTCTTGCATAATCCACATTTAATACAGGGACATATAATTTTTCCATTGACAACAATCTTTGAAAAGGCAAAATTTAATAACTCCTCAACCCCACATTTGTACTCATTTGAGGTGATTGGTTTATCAATCCAACTCTTATCAATCATATCTAGATGAACCTAATTTAAATAATAAAATTTAAGAAGCTATGGATATATGGCAAGAGAATAAGTGAAAATGGTAAACGAGAACTAACTTGGCTGATGACCTTCAATTTTACTTTTCTTTAAGCAATGGACCACTTAAATAAGTAGAATTTTACTATCTGCAAAAATAAAAGTGATGATAACATCATGGTTAATTATATATTAATGGACAATACAATTAAAAATAATAATTACGAAGCAATTAATCTGGTATTTTTATTTTTCTTCTCAATTCTTAATATGATAATTAAGTTAAAAATCTTAAGACACTAATAAATATTCCTAAGATATCACCACAATAATATCTATTCTATTTTTCAGAATAATAAGTGGAACACCTAATGATCCCTTTGGAAAAAAAAAATTGCACCGTTGTTTATGTGTTACTGGCGCCAAAAGAAAGTAACTACAAAATATAAACTGATTAAATTATTCTATAAAAGAAAGAAACATAATTACTTTTTATGAAAAATAATAATAATAATAATAATAATAATAAAACAAGAAACTTCCCAATTTCAATAGCATATACTTTATTACATACATTTTAATATTTACTTGACGGCAATTCACCTTTTTCCAACAAATGAGAGAATGTAATCCAAGGGGCAAAGATTTGAATTTTGGAATAATCATCAACTGTCTAAATGATGAAAGGGAGCAGAAATTTCAAAAGCAAAGAAGGCAGAGGTAGACATAGGAGAGACGCAACAGTATTAAAGGTCTGAGACAACAACCGAGAACGCACATGGATGACACAAAGAAGCAGGCAGAGGAGTGGGGAGCTCGTGCCAATTAAAAGTGTTGTTTTCAACAACTAATGATGGTGACCTTGAGTTACAAATTTAGTTAAAGAGAATAAAACTAACCGTAAAAATTTAAGGGTGTGGATTTGAAAAGGAGATATGCGATTAACAAGTTACGAGTTTATCTTTTTAAAAACAAAATTAAAACATATTGAATTTTTTAAATATCTTTTATTTAATAAACTCTATATTTTTACAATTATTTGTGGAAGATATTGAAATTTAATTTGTTTTATTTAATTATCTTTTTATATCTTAATAACATATAATTCATGATTTTATTGGAGAGTGATTTTGCCGGAGTTTTACATAATTAGGCAATACTTTTCTTTGTGTACCAAGAGACTTTCCAACAACATAATATAATTATGTTCATGCATTTAATAAAAGTAATGTTATTTAATATTTGTTAATTAAGGATAATTTAAAGTCATAGCACCGATGTACCGCATATAACAAAAAAGTATGTTTTGAAAATAATTATATATCTATATCTATACTTATATACATAAAAGAACACTATTTATATAAAAAAATATTATGCATGACATGAAAAAACATTCATAACAAAATAAAACTAAATTATCCCATGTCATATAAATCTTTATTACACACATCTAACATGATTTCCTATCAACCACCTAATCATAATAATATAAGCAAAAAATAATTTTAATTAGAAAACATGAAGCTAATGTTAAAATCATAAAGTAATTAATAATTCATTATGTTTGCCTCCGCTTGTCTCATATTATTTAATAAAATAGTATAGTTGTGTGTATTTATTATTTATTTAGATTAAAAAATATATATGACATGTTTATTAATTTTTTTAGAGTATAAAATATTTGTCTTTTTCATTTAATAATATATTAAATGTTATAGTTATACACATTTATCTAAATGTCTATTATCATAAAAAAATATAAATGTCTATTATTGATTTAGATAGATTTCATGACTTTGTAAATGTATTTTTTACCAAGTCCTACATAAAGAAAGTTAGAAACTGGAAACACAATTTGAATCATTGGATACATCATTCTTACTAACTCATAAATAAAATATATATGTTAAATAAATTCAAATAGTATGTTCAGCCAAAAGATCACCAATAATAGCATTAAATAAGAAATCTAACTCTAAAATTGAGACTGATAAACTAAATCTAAAAGATATTATAGTAAAAGAAATCTAAACTAAAAAAGATATATAAAAATCTTAATATGAAAAAAATCAAACATAATATTCTCCTGGATTGAAAATTTCACAGAGCCTTCTAGCTTTCTCACGAGCAATAGGATCCAAATCATCTACAGGATATGGCTTTTTGTTTAAATCAAAATCCTTGATTGCAGTTTGAATGACCGGTGACTCGATTGTAGAGTAAATGTATCCTTTCTTCTGAAAAAACTTTGCAATGTGTCGTTCAATAATTAGAAATTGCCTTTTACATGCATGCTGAAACTCAAATGTTGGTGTTGTTTTAATGCATATCTATGCATAATAAAAATGAAACTATTAAAATTCAAATAATTCTTTCTTATATAGGTACTAACAAGAAAATTCTTTTTATCAAGCAAAGACCTTTAAATCCAACAATATAGTATCAGCATCCCAATCAGATGCTTGCCAAAAATATGGAAATCCAAACCTTTTTAGATATTCCACACTCAATCCATATATCTCCTACAAGTTTCAAACAAAACATAATTAAAATACATTTAAATTATTTTCTTATATTAAGTTAGTTAATAATACACAAACAATATAAAAAATAACAAACCTCTAAGCTAGAACCCTTAGTACATGTTGAAGCACCCGTGTAAGATGCATCAGAGAACGGTACTTTTTCACATATATTGGGATGTGCATTGAGTACTAACAGCCAAGAATGGACATTGAGCTTGTTGAACCAAACGTCTTTGGCAACATCAAGTGCATGTTGCAGCGATGTAAACGGAGAGAGAGAAGCCATCTCTTTAGCAAATTTGAGGCTTGGACAACATACAAGAAGGTCACTCTCCTCCATAGCAATCCAATTCACCGACTTCAAGTTAGATCTTTCAATTTGGGTAAATGATTTTTCACCGATCGTCATACCTAAATAAAGAATTTTGTAACTCAACTAAAATATATTTGCAAATTCAGAAATACATAAGCTACATGGATGATGGATCTATATATCCCAATATCCAACAAGGTCATGAGAATTCAGATAACATAATTGCAAATTCCAATCCTATACTACATATGTGTATGCCCAAATCATTGATTATAGAATCTAATTGTATCATACAAAAAACTCAATGTATATCAAATAGTAATATCAAAAAATGAAAAATAATAACTTACAGGGATGAATGTGCAACGAAGAAATAATAAAAGTTGAAATAAGCAGAACGAAAAATAAAATTGGTACCAACCTTTTGTGACAATAACGACGACAGTGATGTATGAGGGAACCCACGAACAAGAAGCATGAAAATTAGGAATTTGACTTGGGAAGTTAAAAGAATGAAAATGAAAACTCATTGGAGGGAGAATGAAAAAAAAAATGAAAAAGAATGGAGGAAATATTGTAATTTGTTCGGAGCGCAAATAATCAGCCACGAAAAATTAATATAGTGGTAAATTAAAAAAGCCCGAGCGCTATTTTGCCACGAAGTATATTTTCGTAGCAGCATAGTAGCACGGCAAATTGATTTTGCTACTTTTATGAAGTCGTGGGCAATTTTCTGTGGCTAGTCACCGTGTTTTTGGTAGTGTATATATTGAAATACAAAATACATATGTAGTTTAACTCATTTTTAGTGTGTATATAATATTTCAATGCGTATTACACACTAGTAGCTAATTTGGTGGCTAATTTTGGTATACATCTAGATAACCCCATATTTATAGGTCAATAGAGAATCAGTATAATAACAATCTAATATCCTATAATTATGAGAAATATCAGACTAATAAATCCAAATATATATTGATACTAATTAATCCTAATATATTCTAACACCAAAATGTCATTTTTCTAAGAGATCAATTAATTAAACCATCAATCAAACCTTCTTCTTTTTAATTCTGATATTTCTCTTTATTTAATCTAGCTCCCATTAAAAGTTGCTAGAATATGTTCGTTGCAAGATTTTTATTTATCTTTTAAGCGATGAGAGGTCCAAATAAATATAATAGAAGTCAAAGTATAGAATTTTCATGCTTATGAACACATCGACTTTCTTTACATGTTATGAGATCGTACGGGCAAGAAAATACTTATTATAAGTTGAGAGGTTATTTTTATTGAATCCAAATTATTTAAGATTTTGTTAATGATAAACTTAGTCCTTTCACTAGACCTCTTATTGATGGAGGAAATACAAATGTTCATAATGATAGTGATAATTTACATGATGAACCTACGTCTTAATCCGGTGCCAAATATAAAAGTTTCATCTGAACCACCAGTTAAGAACATCAATTGAGAAGATTTAATAGATAGCATCATCTTAAAAGAGATTCTCTCTTTTTGATTATGTGATGAACACTAAAATTGGAGTATCAAAAAGCTACGAAGAAATTATATCTGATGAACACACAAAGAAAATTAGTTAAAGATCATGAAAAAATGAAATTATAATATAAGAATCATACTTTTAAATTGATGAATCTGTCGAAGTTAAGAAAATTTTCAAAACCTAGGATTTTAATTTCTTAAAAGGTCCATACAAATTCAAGTGGTACAGAGAATACATAGTAAACATAAAAATAAAAATAAAGGAAAAAAATAAAAGAAAAAAAAGTACATATCATGTTTTTTATTCATTCACTCTGTATTTTTATGTCTTCTCACTCTATATAGAGTAACTACCTTCTAGAAATACAAGAAATAAAAAGGAAATGTATTCTCACATCATGAATTGAAGAAATTATAGGGATTAACAGAGTAATTAAATCAATAATTAATTTAGAGTTACCGTAGTATTTTAATTATTGTTTCTTTTATTTAGCATGTTTTATTTTCTTATTTTTTCTTTCATTTTTATACAAGTTATACAAGGTATTCGTTCTTTATTATTTGGTTTTGATTGTTTGTTGGACATCGAATTTCATCTCTTTTATTACTTTTGGCCTAATCGGTCTTCCGTAGATTATTTATTCTATTTTCATTCGATTAAAAAATATTTTTGGTAATTGTATAAAATGTACCTTCAGGGGTTTTGGGACTTCCGGAGTAACCGGGGGTGTCAAAGAAGAAGGCTGGGAATTGCTATGAATGAGTGATAGCGTGTAGGGGAAGGACCGCCAAATAAGGATTTGGGAGCCTTCGAATACACAGCAATTGGGTAGGGTTTAGAAGACGTACCTGGAGGAGAGCTGATCTCCTCTTTATATACCCGTGGTGGTTCCTATAGTTTAGGAGGTAAATCCGTACAAGATCGGTACGGATATGATCTTGATCTCGTGTGGATCCGATAATTGATGTGGTGGGCCCTTTGTGTGGATGTAGAGGATTTAGGCCACTTGTCAGCCTTGGGCCAATGTAAGGGAGGTCCGATGTGGATTTGGGCTAGGCGAGCCCAATATCCGAAACAGTAGCCCCCGAGCTCGGAAGGTCGGAAGATCCGATCTTTCGAGGTTAGACAATTTCGTAGGTAACGGTTACTTGTTTGAGTACCGTCATTCCGGGATATCGATCGCTCGTCGTTCACTTGTCGTGGTACTCGTCTTGGTGAAGCTTCTAGGAGGTGTCGTTTCAGCTTTGACCGCTGACGCACGCGTCTTTTCAGAACGTGGAGAGAGGGAGTTATGTGTCTCCTCGTATTTCGCAATAATGATGGGAGTTAAAATCCGAAGGGGATTTTCCCTTTTCGTCTTGCGTTAACTTCTTGGCAATAGGGGCAAGAGAGTCTTTTCTTATTCTTTATAAATGGTTAGGAGGGAAGAGACCTTTCTCTTACTCCGTTTGCTCCTTACTCCATTTTCCTAAAACTTTAGGAACTCAAGTGTTTCGAGTGTTCGTTTCTCTCTCTGCCAATTCTTCTTCAGGAACTCCATTTTCTTTATTGTGGTAAGTTCACCTCCTTTCTCTGTTTTACCATTTTCTTTTTTTTTTATTCGGGGATCTCCTTCTTCTGCCATTTCTCCTCTCTTTTTGGGAAGAATTTCTTGTTTACAAAGATCAAACTCTGTTAATTTTTATAACTCATTTCTACTTCTCTTCTTCCCGAACAGGTTAAATGGATGAAGTTAGGGGAAACAACCCTGAAGGGAGGGTTCGTGAGGTTGAAGGGGCTCAAATGCCTCACGAACTGAATCCCTTATATAACTGGGCTACTCGTGACGTCTTGGGGAGTCCTTTAACCCTCACGGAGGACTACTTGAAGTCACTGCAAGAGTCCGGCGTCATTTGTGGCGGTGGGGAGGAAGAGGAGCACTACCGGGTTGAGCTTCCGCGACGTGGGGAGAGGTTATGCGAACTCAACTTGGAACATCCCCGAGTTCCCCATTAGTTGTGGGTGAATGAGGTGATGTTTACGGAGTTTGGTGTTCGCATTCCTTTCACTTCTTTTCAACAGCGGTTACTTCAACGTTGTTTCGTCGCTCCGTCCCAATTCCACCCTAACGCCTGGTCGTCGATCCGGTGTTTTGAGTTGGTGACGGAATACCTCGAACTTCCGCAAGACCCGGAAGTGTTCTTGTATTTATTCACCATGTTTTCCCCCAACGCCGAAGGTAAGACCAAGAAGGGGTATATGTCGGTTCGTCCCGGGAAATACCGAAGGATCTTTGGCTTGTACGAGGAGTCCTTCCACGACTTTAAAGGTCGTTATTTTAAGGTATTTCCCGTTGGCGACCATCCTCCTTTTTGGCTTACGTTAGAACGGGACGCCGGCCGATTTCCGTCCTACTGGAGCAAGGATGCCGGGTTAAATTATGTCCCGGTTTCTTATAAGAAATTGAACGAAGAACAGAGGGATACGGCCGACGTTTTGTTATGGCTATTTTCCAAACGTTTTTTGAAGCCCAAGGCAATGTTGGGAAGTCCCGAACGTGCTAGAGAGGCAATCCGTATGTATAATTTGCATTTCCTTTTGTCTGTTTGTTGCATCTGTGGTTATCTCATCTTGTTTTTGATTTTGAATTTTCAGTGGAGATGGCCGGAGGGAAAAAGACATTGGCGCTTCTTCGCCAAGCTATGCAAGCGAATCCTCAAGGCTTGGTCGTTCCTAATCCGATGAGTGGCCAGGCGTCGTCGTCAAATCCGGAGGGCGGTGGTTCCTCCAATGCTGGTGAGGGAGCTGCCACTCAATTGGAGATTTCTTCTCCGATTCAGGAGGAAGGGTTGGAGCTATAGATTGAGGTCGTTCCATCGTCCCCCTCCGGGAAACATGCTAACGACGAGACGACTTCAGCTCGGAAGAGGGCGAGAATTTCCGAAGGTTCTGAGCGGGATCTTTGCCTTATTGACCGATCTTTCGATGCGTCAAGGTACATTGAGAATAACTTCATGGGTCCTCGTGCCTTGGAGGCTCTCCGTGACTACGACCCGATGGAAAGCACTCGCTGGGTCCAGTGGGCCATGCTCTGTTCTGCCACGATCCTGAAGTCGGTCGAGCCGAGGCTGACTATGGCTAACCATTGGGAGCGCCGATGCACACAGCTGACTGGGGAGATGAAGTTGTTGGACCAGCGTCGGGCCGATTTGGAGAAGGAAAAGGCCGGCGTGGAAGCTGCCAAGTCCCAAGCCGAGAGGGACCTGGAGGTCTCGTTGAAGGCGGGGAAGGAAAAAGATGCCGAGGTTCAGCGCTTGAAGGATCGTGAGGTCGGTCTATCGACCGAATTGGAATCCTTGAGGAAGCAGGTTTCCGACGAGAAAGCTCGTGCCGATAAGGCGGAGGCTTCGTTTACTGCCGCGGAGGCGGGTCGGCAGCAGGTACTAAAGCTGGCAGAGGACGCCGTCAAGGAAACGGAGAATGCTTTGAAGGAGCAGATTCTCGTTTTGGCACCTGACTTCAACGTCTCTCTTCTTGGGGCTTTCAAGGAGGTTATGGACGGCCGGATTGTGGTCCCTTCTCCGGAGTCTTAGCTTCCATCTCTTTATTGTAGAAACTCTTTTGTCTATGTTTGTTGTAGCTACGTTGGTGAGGGTCCGTCGTGCCGTGCTTTGTCCGGGTCGGATCCTCACTTTATAACTTTGAACAATTTCAGTGGGGAATCCGTCGTGCCGTTTTTATCGGGTCGGATTTCCCCCCGTTTGATTTCATGGAAATTTTATTAAGTGTAAAAACAACTTTGGTTTCCGACGTGACGTGCTTTCTTGCCGAGTTGGGTTACCTTTGGTTTTTGAATGAATATTTTGGCTAAGTGCTTTTGCCGTTGGCTCTTTTTTCGCCGCTTAGTGTATTTCATTTCTTGCTCGTAATAGTGCCGCTTTTTAAGTATAAGGGCTTTATGAGATTTTGAGTGGGAATACGTAAAATTTTTCTAAGTTATTTGGAGGCGGAGTGATCAGTTCCGTCCTTCCGAGACTTAGTTTCACTTCTTTCCGATGTTAAGAGCGGGAAAGGTAAAAATGGTTGAGTAATGTCGTTTTGTTGAGGCTTGAGAAACCGTTGATTGAGGCCAATGAGGCGAGTAAATCATGTGGTTTTATAGAAAAGTTAACAAGTAATTTTTGTGGGCCTCGTCAAAACCTTCCGACCTCCCGGTATAGGATACCACGGATAGGGAAAAGAGTACCCGATTGACTAAGAAAAAAGGTGCAAATAGAGTAAAGATAACAGCTATCCTATAACTATGTCTAGAATTGAAAAACAAGGGAATATTAGGAGAAAAACCGTTGGAGGTTGGTAGCGTTCCAGCTTCTTGGAAGTTCCTCTCCGTTGAGTCGTTCCAACTTGTATGCCCCTTTGCCGAGATCCGAGGTTACGCGATAGGGCCCTTCCTAATTTGGGGTTAGCTTGCCTTCTCCCGGCGTTGGTGGCCCGATGTCGTTCCATCGTAGGACTAGGTCCCCGGCTTCAAAGTGTCTTCTGATGGTTCCCCTGTTGTACCTAGCACTCATCCTTTGTTTTAAAGCCATTTCCGTGAGGTGAGCCTCTGATCGAACCTCATCTATCAGATTTCGATCTGCCGTGGTATCCTCCATGTCGAGGATCAGCCTTGGGCTGGGTTCACCGACCTCTACCGGAATAATGGCCTCAACCCCATAGGTTAACCGGAAGGGCGTCTCATTGGTTGAGGATTGGGGGGTTGTTCTGTAAGACCATAGGACGGATGCTAGTTCCTCTGCCCAAAGACCTTTGGCGTCGTCGAGTCGTTTTTTCAATCCTTTCACAAGGATCTTGTTTGCTGATTCGACTTGGCCGTTTGCTTGAGGGTGTTCAACCGAGCAGAAGCGTTGGTTGATCCCAAATTCCAGGGCCGATTCCTTGAACTTCTTGTCCGCAAATTGAGTTCCGTTATCCATGATAAGGATTGAGGGGATCCCAAATCGGGTGATGATTTGTTTCCACACAAATTTCCAACATTTTCCGCCGTGATGGTGGCGAGAGGTTCTGCTTCGATCCACTTTGTGTAGTAGTCGATGCCGACAATGAGGTATTTCAGTTGGCCGGGGGCTAGTGGGAGAGGTCCTACAAGGTCGATTCCCCACGTGCCGAATAGTCGGTCCGCGGAGATTGGGGTCATTTTTTCTGGGGGTGCTTGATGGAAGTCCGCGTGGAGTTGACATTTCTCACACGTCCGAATGAATTCGACTGCATCCTTCATCATGTTTGGCCAATAGTAACCGGCCCGAATGAGTTTTCGAGCTAAGGACTTTCCGCCTATGTGGTGGCCACAACATCCCTCATGAACTTCTCTCAAAGTATACTCGGCTTGGGATGGGTTGAGGCACTTTAGGAGTGGAAGGTCTATCCCCTTTTTGTACAGCTGACCCGAGATTATGGTGAATTTGGCTGCCTCTCTCTTGATTCTTTTAGCCTCTTTGGGGTCGTCGGGAAGAGTTCCGACTTCTAGGTAGCTTAGGATTGGAGTCATTCAAGTCGCTACTTCAGATATCGGGAGGCAAGTCATCTCCGACATGGATATCGATGGTTCCTTGACCGTCCCTTGAATGAGGGAGAGATTTCCCGACCCTGGTTTCATGCTGGCAAGTTTAGACAAGAGGTCGGCCCTGGCGTTCCGTTCTCTGGGAACGTGGGTTATTACGACCTTGTCAAACATTTTCATTGTCGCTTTCACTTTTGCTAAGTATTTCTGGAGGAGTGTATCTTTGGCTTGATAAGAGCCGTTTATTTGGGAACTCACTACTTGAGAGTCCGTGCAAACCTCCAGGACTTGGGCTCCTACGTCCTGAGCTAGGGTCAGTCCAGCTAACAGGGCTTCATACTCGACTTGGTTGTTCGAAATGGGAAAGTCATATCAAATAGACTGCTCGAACATGACTCCGTCTGAGCTTTCAAGGATGACCCCTGCACCTCCCGAGGTCGTCGTGGACGAGCCGTCGACGTGCAGTTTCCATCCGATTTCTTGGTCTACCGCTTTATCTGGGATTATCATCTCTGCCAAGAAGTCGGACATTGCTTGTGCTTTGATGGCTGCCCTGGGTTGGAACTAAATGTCGAACTGTGATAATTCAACGGCCCATCCTAGCATCCGACCTGCCAGGTCTGGCTTTTGGAGTATTCTTCGGATGGCTTGGTCAGTTCTAACGACGATGGTGTGACTTTGGAAGTATTGCCGGAGTCGTCTTGCTGTGACGAGGAGCGCGTATGCCAGTTTTTCGATTTTGGTGTATCGTAGTTCAACCTCGTGTAGGACTCGGCTGATAAAGTATACCGGCATTTGGTTTCCCGACTCGTCTTCTCTTACTAGTGCTGCTGCAATGGATTCGTCCGTGATGGACAAATAGAGATACAACGGTTCGCCGTTTATTGGCTTTGAAAGGACTCGAGGTTCCGATAATATGGCTTTAAACTTGAGGAAGGCCTCTTCACACTCCGGCGTCCATTCGAAGTTAATTCCCTTCCGCATCAACTTGAAGAAAGGTAAGGCATTCCGTGCTGATGCTCCAAGGAAACGAGATAACGCCGTTAATTTGCCGTTTAACCGTTGAACTTCTTTTAGGTTGGCTGGGCTCGGGAGCTGAAGAATTGTTTCACACTTCTCTGGGTTTACTTTAACTCCTCTCTGGGTAATCATGAATCCTAGAAATTTCCCTGCTTCCATGCCGAAGGCACATTTTAAAGGATTCAAACGCATCTTGTAGCATCGGAGGGACTCGAAGACTTCATGAAGGTCGGAGATAAGATTCTCCGGGTTTTCTGTTTTGACCAACATGTCGTCTACGTAAACTTCGATCTTCCGACCGATGAGGTCTCTGAAGATTTTGGTCATCAGACGTTGGTACGTCGCTCCGGCGTTCTTTAAGCCGAAAGGCATGGCTGTGTAGCAATAAGTTCTGTCCGGAGTGATGAATGCCGTTTTTTCTTCATCAGGTTTATGCATTGGGATTTGGTTGTATCCCGAGTAGGCATCCATAAAGGAAAGGTAGCGGTAGCCGGAAGAGGCGTCTACCAATCCGTCGATGCTAGGTAACGGGAAGGCGTCCTTTGGGCAGGCTTTGTTTAAGTCAGAATAGTCGACGCACATTCGCCATTTCCCGTTCGCCTTTTTCACCAAGACTACGTTCGCCAGCCAAGTGGAGTAGGGTAGTTCTCGGATGAATCCCGCTTCGAGGAGTGCCTTTGTTTGCTTCTTCACTTCTTCTGCCCTTTCGTCCGACATTCGTCGCTTGCGTTGGGCAACAGGGCGGTGGCTAGGGTCAATGGCCAAGGAGTGTGACATCACTGATGGATCGATTCCCGGCATATCGGCTGGTGTGAAGGCGAAAAGGTCTCCGTTCTTCTTAAGGAAGTCCGAGAGTTCTTGCTTGAGTTCATAGGGCAGATTCCGATTTAAGAACGTGTGACTTTCTAGGGAATCTCCGATTTGTAACTTTTCCAGATCTCCGTCTGGTTTTGGCCGAGGTTGCTCTTCTATCCTGGCGTCGAGATCGGCTAGGTGAATTCCGGAAGAATCTCGGGATTTGGATCGAAGGGCCAAGTTGTTGTGATTGCATTTTTCGGCCATCACCCGATCTCCATGTAGGGTTCCGAAGTCTCCTGAGTCCGTCTCGTATTTCATTACCAAGAATTTAGTGAATACTGCTGCAGAGAAGTCGTTAATTGTTTTCCTGCCCAAGATGATGTTATAGGCTGTGGAGTCCTTTAACACCACAAATTCGGCCATCACCGTCTTCCAGGAGTGCCCGGTTCCAATGGAGATTGGGAGCTCGATGCTTCCGTCCAGCTTGATGAAGTGATCGCCGAGTCCCATAACTCCTGGTTGGTGCGTTTTGAGGTTTTGATCCTTGAATCTTAGTACATCGAAGGCGTGCTGGAACATAATGTTTGAATCGGCGCCTGTATCAATTAGGATTCTTCGGACTACTCCTGGCCCGACCCGAGCTGACATTACCATCGGAGCGTCGGAATCAGCAATTCCGTGTTCAAGGTCTTTGTCATGGAATGTGATTGTCGGGAACCGCGGGGGAGCACTCTTCACAGTTGCTAAGATCTTGAGATCCTTTTTGTGGGCCGATTTAGATTTCTCCACATGATTGGCCCCAGTGATAACTGGGACTATCGGCACCGATTCATCGTTGTCCCTAAAGTTTCGGGGGTTCCGGGTCTCCGGTCCCTCCGACCGTTCTCGTCTGGCAATTCGAGGTTCGCGAATGATCTGAGTGAATTCATTCAGCTTACCGTCTCTGATGGCTTGCTCGATGGCATCCTTTAGGTCATAGCAATCTTCCGTCTTGTGTCCGAATCCTTGGTGGTAATCACAAAACAGGGACTTGTTTTTTGCATTCTAGGTTCTTCCCCGTAGGGTCCTTGCCCGGGGTAAGATTCCCTTATCTGAGATTTGTTGATATACCTTTGTGATGGATGCTACCAACGGGGTATAGTGGTCATACTTTTGCTTGGAGGATTTAGGGTTTCCCCTGGACCCATGTTCACGTTGGCTATCCCTTTGATATTGCATCGAGGCGTTACTTCGGGGAGCCGTTTGCTGATTCTTGGTGGCCGCTACTATCCGATTAACCTCCTCGTGGTGGATGAACTCCTTCGCTTTGGCTTGCATCTCTTTACGGGTCCATACTGATTTGGTAGTCAGCTGCTTTCTGAAGTCATCGTTGGCAAGGCCGTTGGTTAGGCACAAGCTTGCTGCTCCATCGACGAGTCCATCTATGGTTTTGCATTCAGCGTTAAACCTCTCGATGTACTTCCTCGTGGTCTCATTAGGCCTTTGGACCACAGCGAGGAGGTTGATCGGGTGTTTCTTATTGTCGATGCTTGTTGTGAACTCGTTGAGGAACAGCTCTCTTATCTCAGAGTAAGTTGAGATTGAACCCGCCGGCAAGGATGTGAACCATTGGGCGGCCAACCCAGTCAAGGCCACCGGGAAGGCTCGGCACTTGACCTCATCTATGGCTCCGTCACAAATCATTCGGTGTTCAAATTCGTTTAAGTGAACGTGAGGGTCCGTCGAACCGTCATACTTCATGTCTGTTGGCTTTATAAAGCCCTTAGGGAGAGGAACTTTGAGGATCCGACTCGAGAAGGGAGTATGTCCGTCAATGGGTGGTGTCCCATCGCGATTTCGAATCCTTTTATAACGGCGAGGACGTCTTCGCCTTCCCTCATAGGATTCGTCGGAGGATGAATCTCGACTCTCAGAACTGTTCCGATGGCGCCTCCGTTGGGAAGGAGACCGCGGACGCCTTTCAATTGGGGAGTGCGACCTGGAACGCTCGCAACGCTGAGGGGATGGACGTCGTCGTGAATGTCGCCGCGTTTTCAAATCTTGGGCAACGTTCTTGAGTTCAGTGTTTTCCCTCCGAAGTTCTTTGACTTCAAGCTCCATCGCTTGCATGCGATGCCTCAGATCTTGCATGATCTGGTTAGGGTCCGAACCGATCCCGCCGAACGGCCGGGGTTCCGGGTTTCCCGGGCCTAGCCTGTCAAAAGCACTGGTGCTTCGCCGGCCTCTGGACCTGTCTCCGCCTGAGTTCAGTTGGCCGTTTTGGGCTCCATCTGTTTCGGCGTTACGTCCTGCCGACTCTTGGCTACCGTTTGCGGTCGCATTGAGGTCGAGGTCGGTTTGTTGTGGATTTGTCTGAGGGTTCTGACGTTGTTCATCGCCAGAAGGATCATCATAAGGAACTCCTTCTTCACTTTGGTTCACCATGGTTGGTTTTCGTTAGAAGTCCCCACAGACGGCGCCAATGTACAGAATGTACCTTCAGGGGTTTTCGGACTTCCGGAGTAACCGGGGTGCCAAAGAAGAAGGCTGGGAATTGCTATAAATGAGTGATAGCGTGTAGGGGAAGGATCGCCAAATAAGGATTTGGGAGCCTTCGAATACACAGCAATTGGGTAGGGTTTAGAAGACGTACCTGGAGGAGAGCTGATCTCCTCTTTATATACCCGTGGTGGTTCCTATAGTTTAGGAGGTAAATCCGTACAAGATCGGTACGGATATGATCCTGATCTCGTGTGGATCCGATAATTGATGTGGTGGGCCCTTTGTGTGGATCCGTAGAGGATTTAGGCCACTTGTCAGCCTTGGGCCGACGTAAGGGAAGTCCGATGTGGATTTGGGCTAGGCGAACCCAATATCCGGAACAGTAATAAAAAATTTTAAATAATGGTAAAAAAAAAATTGTTTAATGAGGAATATTTTACAAAATTAACAATAACAAATTAATGTTAAGAATTCTTTTCCGTTAAGAGTATAATTTGTTTTTCTTTCCTTTCCGTTTTTTCCCCTTTTCCTACAGCTATGTCATGGGGATCATCTGAATTTTTTTTTCTTTTAATTTGTTTAGAATATAAAATCTTCGTGCACCCAAGAATATAAAATATTTCTTAATAACCCATTTGATGAGCCAAGTAATTTGAACTGGCATGACACTGCACCAATCACACGAGTTATAATTTGTAAAAGACAATGATTGTCATAAAAAAATGTTTCGAACCTAGAACTAAAATACAGCATTCCTAATAAACAAGGTTAAGAATTTCAATCTTGTCTTTTGATAGTTAAGTACCAATAAAATAATTTTTATTAGCATGTTGGATGGAAATATACCGGGAAAAGAAAACATTCCAATAGACTTACATAAAATAATTTTTATTAGCAAGTATAATAATTTTTTATTTACATTTATTAATGGCCATTAAATTTATATCAATTTAAAGATTATTAATGTTTCATTGAAAAATAAAATTTTTACTTTTAATTTGATTTAAATCTAATAGTTATTAATTGAGGTAAGTAAAAAACTATTTATAATGGTGTATATATATAAGACTAATTGATGATATAAAGTAAAAAAATAAAATAATTAAAGAAAGCAATTATTGTTATCAAGAATTATTTTTTATATTTAAGACTCCGACACATGTTACTAAAAATAAAATTACTGATTGTTCATTTCTTTATAATATTTTTTGGACAGTATTTCTTTATAATCAAAAAAATAAAGTGTGTCAGCATCGCCATTTTTTTTTATTTTGGGTGCAGGATTAGTCGAATAAAATTTGTAACATGATTGTTCATATCTTTAATATAATTTAAATTTCATATAGTAAAAAAAGTTAAATAAACAACTAATCTCGTTTTGCTTCATTTTACTTTACTATATTAGTAAAAGAATTTAGTTACTCAAAAAATCATTTAAATACATAAATTTAATGGAGTAAATTGTATAAAATTAATTTTTTTTCTTAACATATTTAATTACAAAATGATTAGAATAATAAAAACTTTTGACCAAAATTATATATTTATGTATCGGTCACGCTATTTGAACAAGTGAATTAGCTAACCAAGTGGTTAACCAAATGAATTTGACACAACACCACCACTCTTATCTAAAAAAGCGTGTGTATAGGCGCTGAAGAAGCAACAAATGTTCAAAGACGTTATTCGATCATCGTTCTTCGTTGTTTTCTTCCTCCTCGTCCTCCTTCGTCGACGTCGTCTTCTTCATCCTCTTTCGTCGTCGTCGTTTTCTCCTCCTCCTCCTCCTTCTCATTCTTCTTCTTCTTTGTTTTATAATGATGTTGTTGTTGTTGTTTGTTAGAATATATTAGTATCAATTATGATATTTATAAATATCCTAATTGATACTAATATATTCTAACATTGTTGATGTTGTTGTTGTTGTTGTTGCTGCTGCTGCTATTGTTGTTGTTGCTGTCGTTGTTGTTGTTCTTGCTGCTGCTGCTGTTGTTGTTGTTGCTGTATAGAAATATGAAGCAATAATGCGCAGAAATAGAAAGCAATATTGCGCAGAAATAGAAAGAAATAATGCGCAGAAATAGAAAGCAACATTGCGCAGAAACAGAAAGCAACATTGCGCAGAAACAGAAAGCAATAATGCGCAGAAATAAAATCTTCTTCTTCTTCTTCCTTCCTTCCTTCCTTCCTTCTTCCAAGTCTGCATCTGCATCTTCTTCTACTTCTTCTTCTTTTTCTTTCCTTCGTTCCTTCTTCCATGTCTACTTCTACTTCTGCATCTTTTTCTTCTTCTTCTTCTTCTTCTTCTTCTTCTTCTCTATTTTACATTGTTGTTGTTGTTGCTGCTGCTATTGCTGTACAGAAATATATGAAGCAATAATATGCAGAAATAGAAAGCAACATTGCGTAAAAACAGAAAGTAATAATGTACAGAAATAAAATCTTCTTCTCCTTCCTTCCTTCCTTCTTCAGAACAGGGTTGCAGAAATCACGCAAAGAAAGAAGAAAACACGAATCACCAATTATGAATCATGAAATTCAGAACGAAAACGAAAATGACGACAATAACTAACAACATTACAGAAAGGAGTTGCAGAAATCACGCTTGAAGAACGAAAACGAAAAGAGGGAGGAAAATCAAGCTAAGAAGACGAAAAACGGAAAGAAAAAAATTTGCTTGGTTAAAGCACTTGGTTGACGTTATATTAAAGGGAGTGTGAGGCGCGTGGTGTATTTCAATTGATTAGGCACTTGGTTGGTAAAACCACTTGGTCACCTAGAATTATTGTTTATGTATAAAATTAGATATGATTATTGTCTTAGGGCTTGTTTGGGCGAACTTTTTGAAAAAATCTTTTTCAAAGTGATCTTTTGCAAAATTAAAAACAATTTTGTGTTTGGATATCTCATTTAATAATGTCTTTTTATTTATTAATTGTATTTGCGTATAATAATATAAAAGATCTTGTTTGTTTATTTGCTATGTTAAAACATCTTTTTTTCGAAAAAAAAAATATCTTTTAAAAAAAGATGTACAAAACATCTTCTAAAAAAAGATAATTTTTTATTTTATTAGTGCTTTTACTTTTATTATTAGAAATTATTCAAACATGTTAAGAATATAAAAGATATGTTTTTATCAAAAAAAAATCTTTTTTAGTCAAATAATGACATTCAAACAAACTTTGCAAACATAAACCTCAAATATAAATTGATTGAGTAATAACTAAATTAAAGGACTATAATTTTCCCTAAATCCTACTCATTTTGTAAACTAAAAATAATATAATTTAAATAAAAATTAAATTTGCTAACCTCGAAATCAGTGGGTGGCTCTGCAGTGTGCCAAATGTTATGAAAAGTCAAGGTCTGCAGTACAGAGTGAGCTTGGTTTCATAGATAGAGAAAGTTTGTGAGCTAAGAAAGGTTAGAAGAAAGAGAGTTTGCGCACTTTTGAGTGAATGAATAATTGCATTCATGATAAAATAAGAATGGTGAATCTAAGGTTAGTTACAACATTATTTATTATTTATAGTTACAAATATCGCAAATACACTAAAAGATAATGATTAATTTAACCAACTTTTAGCGGCTTGTTTAGCTGGGATAACTAACTTAACAAACTTCCATAATCTAGTAACTATTAGAATTATCTATAATATTCTGCAACTAGTCCTTTCATCCAACAGCCTCCCTCAAACTTAAAACATGAAGCCATGTATTCCAAGTTTGCCTTGAATTTTAGAAAATGGAGCTGGTGATAAACTCTTTGTGAGGATATCAGCAACTTGCTTTGAGGATGAAATTGACATCAATTTCAATGACCCATCTTGAACATATACAATCCCGGATAGTATGATAATTTATCTCAATGTGTTTGGTCCTCTCGTGAAACATATAGTTAAAGGCTATATGAATCGCTGACAGGTTGTCACAAAATAATGTGACATCATATTTCTCCAATGTGGCCTGCAAATCTCTCAAAATGTAAGTTAACCATCGTCCATCACAAGTTGCTAGTGCAAGCACTATGTACTCGGCTTTAGCGGAGGATTTTGCCACTGTATGTTTTGCACTCTTCCAAGATACAAATGATGATCCCAAAAAGAAGCAAAATCTTCATATAGATCAACTAGTATTTAGGGATGGCAATTTGATCTGCCCCGTCCCGTCCCGACCTGACCCGCTCTGAATGGGGGCAAGTGCTCCAATCTATCCTAATGACAAGTCTTATCTTGCTAAAAACAAAATTCTCTTAGCTGGAGCTTGGTTCATATACCGTACAACATAAAGTCTTGCTTTGAAATGTTCAACTGTAACACAATCTAGATATTGACTTAATTTGTTAACTGCAAAACTAATATTGGAACGAGTATTAGTAAGGTACAACAACCTTTTTATAAGTCTTTAATAGAGAATAAAATCAGAAAGAGAACGACCAGAAAAATTTAGAGAAAAGATAAGTATATATAGAAGTAAATTTATCCAATTAATGTCATTCAACTTATTGATCTTCACAGAGTGTGCCATGTAGAAAAACTGTAAGAATTTAAAAAGAAAGTCTAGAATGATAAAATAAAGTTACAAAAAATAATAAAAAGATGCGATAATTTTTTACTTTTAAGTTATATAAGGTTCGTCTTTAGTCATGTTTCGGACTCACCAAGTCTGTTCTAGTCATATCATATGTATATAAAATTCTTATTTATCCTGTTGTGAGTGGCAATAAGATACAATCATAAGTTATAATTAACACAACTTTACTAAAGGCAAGATATGTAATAGGATATAAAAATGTAAATTCATGTGAACATTTTAGGTTTTTTTATAAAATAAATTAAACAAATTTTTTATATCCCAAAATATTTAAAAGAGCATTATTTTGCAAAATTAATTATTTTTTTGAGTTTAGTTCCAGATCGGAATGTGCCTTCCTGATCTGCATTTTGTGGGTCCAGATGGCCAAAACTTTCCCGATCCATTACAGATCAAACTGATTCTCTCCGATTTGTATAGTTATTAAATGAATAATTATTTATTTTAAATATCAACATTAATAGAAAAATATTTTTATAGCAATATAATTATAAAATAAATTATATTTTCAATAATAACATAAAATTTTTCGTATTATTTTACTATAACTAATATTTAATTTTTAGTAAACACATAGTATTTTTAAAAGTTATAATTTCATAAAAAACTATTTTACTATAACTAATATTTAATTTGTCAAATAATACAAAACAGTATCGAAATAAACTTTTATTTGAAATCGAAATAATCTTCTATTTAGTATATAATAAATAACTTAGTTAAACTTGGTTGAGTAAAATAGGTATAACTAGATCTGTAATGTATCGGGGAAGTTTTGGGCGATTTGGGCCCACAAAAGTGCAGATCGAGGAGGCTCAACCCGATCTACAATAAAACCCAAAAAAAATTAATTAATTCTGAAAAATAATATTCTTTTAATTTTTTGGGATATAAACAATTTGTTTAATTTATATTAAAAAAACAATCATTCTATATAAATAATTATTTAACTTTTTTATTTATTTAAAATCCAAATATTTTTTTTTTTCGAATGGAATGACTAATAATATAGTGAGCTTCAATTTACTTCTATGAAGTATAGAACTTTTACTCTAAGTCTAATTAAGACTATGTATTTATCTTTTTAATTTTTTATGTTTTTCAAATTGTTTTGTAGTATATTGTAGTAATAAATTAATGAAAAAATGAATCATTCGTTCTTACCGTACATAAAAATTTCTCAATTTTTTGTATTAACTTATTTACGTTCCAATAAATATGATAATTAGGAGAAAATTTAATAATTTTTTACACAAAGCAAAGTCTAAACCTATAAAATTATGAAAAAAAGTATATGGGACAAATAGAATTGGGCCTAATTGAAACAAACAAAACCCTAGGTCACTTTTACCCACAGAAATCCTAGCCCTTCTCTCTCTCTTACTTACTCCCTCCCTCCATTGCGCCGTCACTGTGCCACCACCGCGTTGCCCTCGCCGCTCATCACATCACCTTCAAGGTACTCTTCTTCACTGTGCCGTCGCCTCTTCTTCTTTTTCTTCTTTGTCCATGATCTCCTCTCCATTTTTCTTCCTCCTTCCACCTCCGTCGGATTCCTTAGGACGAGAGTGTAGGGGATTGGCTTTAGAAGCAGTTACACCAACGACCTTTGTCTTGTGATTATCGCCGGTGGCGATGGAGAACTGGACGCGATCGCCTTTATAGAGAGTACGGTAACCGTCAGATTTGGTGGACAAAGAGATCTTTCCTGCCATTACTAGGCTTGATGAACTTGAAACCCTTCGTGTTGGATTTGCAAAAACAGTAAGGTTACATGTCTGGTTTAATTTTTTTCTTCTTCTCCTTCTTTTCCTTCATACTCCCTGTCCGGTGGTAATGGTGGTGGTGGTGGTGACGACAACGACTAGGCAGTGGTGGTGAGGTTAGAGTTAGGCGGTGGTGGCGGCGAGGTTACAGATGATGATTGTATTCTGTTTTTGGATGATAACTTGAATTTTTTTCGGATGATAACTAGAATTTGTTTTGGATAATAATTGTGTTGGTGAGAGTTTAGGATTTCGAATGATAATTGTATTATGTTTCGCATGATAACTTGTATCTGTTTTGGATGATAATTGTTTTAGTTTCGGATGATAATTTTTTTAATTTTGAATGATAAATTTTAATTGAACTTATTGGCTTTCTAATTACTCTCTAATATTAATTTCGTAGCACTATTCTAAAACTATATATTATTATCAACGAGTCATAGCTCACGTATATTTTTCTCTAATTACAAACCCCTATAGTTCAAATATTTTCTTATGTAACTAAAATAATAGTTTAATCGGTTTTAAATTACAAATCTTATTATTTACGAGTCATATTATTTCAACTAAGGTAACTAATTAATTAATATATTATTTTATCATTCTATGGAATATGGATTTTCTCAAAAAAAAATTTGAGACAAGAAATGTATAATTAGATTAGTATGAACAAGTGGTTTTGGCCAATCAAGTACAATCAAGTGATTTATTTTTATATGCTAAATAAAAGATTATTTTTGTGTCAAATAGAATTTTATTTAGGTGCACTTTTTTATACTATTTGACACCAAAATAATATTTTATTTAACATAAAAATAAATCACTTAATTGAACTTAGTTGGTCTAAACTACTTGCTCAAATATAGCATTACCCTAATTAGATAGATCCCAAAATAAAAATGTAAATAAAGAGACAAGTACTTTTGGAAAAATGCAAAGAAACAAAAACCAGCGTAAAGTTGCATGTATGTATCATGTGTGGCCCCATCACCCACCACCACTGCAGCAACCAGCAAGGAAAGCCTCTCCGCCCCTCTTTCTCTCTCTCTCTCTCATTCCTCTTCATTTTCACCTCACCCCTCACTGAATTGAACCAACACCCATTCCAAAAACCCCAATTCCTCTTCACATAAGAGAAAGCCCTAATAATCACTTCCCATGATTCCCAATCACAACATAATAATAATAATCCTCATTTAAATTAAACCCGTGAATATTATTTTCTAACCCCCAAAACTCCAAGGAAAAATAAAATATTTTTTTTTTTTAAAAAATCCTCATACCAAATTCCCAGTTCCAGCAAAAGAACACAGTTGGATTGGGTTGGGTTGTGTGTAATTACAGTGGAAAGCGGTTCGAGAGAGAAGAACAGAGAAAGAGAGAAATGCCAAGTGTGGCTGTAAAGCTCTACAGCGTCTTCTTCAAGTTCCTCTTGAAGCACCGTTTACAGAACCGGATTCAGGCACCGCCCGATAACTCCGACGCATTTGGAGTCACCACCCGACCCGAAGAGTCAGTCGCCGCCGCCAATCCTTCTTTCACTGACGGCGTCGCCACCAAGGACATCCACATCGACCCCCTCACTTCCCTCTCTATCCGAATCTTCCTTCCCGAATCGGCACTAACCCCTCCCGAACCTCATTCCAACCCTAACCACAACAACGCTGCTCCCAAACCTAGGTCCGAACATGGATCTGCGTCGGTGCGCGATTCGAACTCACTCGCATCGCGCCGCAACAGCTATGGACCCTCCACTGCGATTCAAAGGCAGGAATCGATGCGGAGGAACCACGCCGGAAACGGCGTCGTTGAGGGTTTGAACTTGATGTCCAACGGCGTTTACCGGGGGTACTCGCCGGCGATGGATAATCGGCGGAAACTTCCGGTGATGCTGCAGTTCCACGGCGGCGGTTGGGTGAGCGGGAGTAATGATTCCGTTGCCAATGATATGTTCTGTCGGCGGATCGCGAAGCTCTGCGATGTGATCGTGGTAGCTGTTGGGTACAGGCTGGCACCGGAGAATCGGTATCCGGCGGCGTTTGAGGACGGGATGAAAGTGCTGACTTGGTTGGCCAAACAGGCGAATTTAGCAGAATGCAGTAAGTCGATGGGGGTTGGGAAGGTTGGTGGTGGAGGAGGTGGTGTTGTTGGCGGCGGTGCCGGTGGGATTGAGTTCAAGAAAGCAGATTCTCATAGGCATATAGTTGATTCATTTGGAGCTTCAGTTGTTGAGCCGTGGTTGGCTGCTCATGGAGATCCATCAAGGTAACAATTCTCGTGACACTTTTATGGTTATAAACTGCCATTGATCCATGTCAGGGTAATTATTTGCTTACTGAACTGTGATTGCTTTATTTATTTCTTTTTATCCTGAGTGCATTTTGTTGGCTCTGCTGAATATAGTGATCAGAGTGTGAGAGTTTACAAGTGACAGTGGGTTCGTATGGTTTTCGGTGGGTGCAAGTATAAGATGAAATTCCCAAGTTTATGTTGATCCGAATGGTTTGACTGAAATTTTTATGTAGTGTAGTAAACGGCTAGGTATCTCACATGAGAGGATCAGCATCACAACTGTTTGTATGTGATTGATAGTTCACATTATGATGATGATTTTTACTGTTTTGAGTGAATTTTAATGCTTATTTTCTTGTGCTTGTGGTGATTTACTAATTTCCCTATCCATTGCTGATTAACCCCTCTAACTGAGAAAGTTAGATATTGGTTAATTTTGAGGTTCCAAGGCATTTAGGATGCTTAAGAAGTTGGAATTGGGATTTTCATATGTCAACTTCTTGTTAAAAGCTAAAGATATTGGTTTGGTTGCATTCGTTTTATATCAGTGTTTTCCTTCCATTTCCATTTTATGCCCAATTATAGTGCTTCTTTCAGTCTTAAGCTAAGTTCCTATAACTTATGTTGCAAAATACTGGCATGTGAATATGTACATTGTAAGGGAGGTGGTAAAGTGACAATGGCATGGCAACATATTCTGTAATAGGTCATGCCATGTCAATGGATGTGGAGATGAGAGGATTTTCAATTTCAAAAAAACGTTTTAGCTCCTTTGGAATTTTGCATCGTGCCCTTTGGGATTTGCGAAAAGGTTTTGTTGTGTTTCTTCCATATTTTGCACTTGGTCTGATGATTTGCTTACCATATTTGTTGTCAGTATCAGATTTTAGTTTTCCCACAATTTTTTAATCTAGTAATAGGACACCCTTTTTATCATTATTTTCATCTCCTTCTGTTTTTACTTTTTAATGTTCTATGTATATTTTCCCCCTTCCATTGCAGGAAGCCTTGTCATCTCTTTCTACTTTAATGATAGCATTCCTTTGGTACCATTGCTAGTTATGTAACTAGCAATTTTTTAAAATTGTAAATTAATTTATTGAGTTGTAGGTGTCCACATCTCAGAATGATGGCATGCTTCTTGTGATAATATAGCCATATGGAGTCCTATCTATCTCATTTGCTTATTTTGGCTGTTTCTGGTGCTCGTTTTGCTCTTCCTCACTGTGGTTTTAATATGATATTTTTCTCCTTTTACTCTTGCCACCTTATGTAAACTTTCTTTTTCTATTATAAGCTGCTATCTTGGATGTCTTCATTTAGAAACCAAATATATAAACCGTGAAGGTTTGTTAGGCGAGTCTTTAGAGTATTTGTACTCCAATACCAGTCTTTTCCCCTCAGAGTAGAACTTTTCAAATAATAAACTACCTTTTTTTTTTTTTGGAAAATCACAGTACATGTGTGGCTGTTGCGTCAAAGTCACTGGATTGCTTAATAAGATGATTATTAGGCCAAGGTTTACCTATTACCACTGTTGGTAATGGCAGTGACGGGTATGCTGTGATGTGATGCCTCTCCAAAAGGCCCATGTTTGATGTGTGCACTAAATATAATATTGATATCTTAATTAGTTAGTAGTTACAAGGGTCACATATTTGCAAATTTTCTGTTGCACTGTTTGTTAGTTTGGTACTGTCATGCTTCCTTGCTTCCAGTTGTATCATAGTCTTCATGGAGTTCCATACTTCCATATATCTGATGCTTACCCTTTATTAACTTCTTTAACAGGTGTATTCTTCTTGGCGCAAGTTGTGGTGCAAATATTGCAGATTATGTGGCTCGAAAAGCTGTGGAAGGAGGCAAACTTCTGGACCCAGTCAAGGTGGTAGCACAGGTCTTACTGTATCCATTTTTCGTTGGAAGTGTGCCCACACGTTCCGAAATAAAATTAGCAAACTCCTACTTTTATGACAAACCTATGTGTATGCTTGCGTGGAAACTTTTCCTACCAGAGGAAGAATTTGGTTTGGACCATCCAGCTGCTAATCCCCTAATCCCAGGCCGAGGTCCTCCTTTAAAGCTAATGCCTCCAACATTGACAGTGGTGGCAGAACATGACTGGATGAGAGATCGTGCAATTGCTTACTCAGAGGAACTCCGGAAGGTGAATGTTGATGCACCTGTGCTTGAATACAAGGATGCAGTGCATGAATTTGCGACACTTGACGTGCTTATTAAAAGCCCTCAGGCCCAAGTTTGTGCTGAGGACATTGCTATCTGGGTCAAGAAGTATATTTCACGTAGAGGTCACGAATTCTCTTATTGAGTAGGATACAAAAAATTAAGATGATGATGACGGGTGGGATCTTTTCGGTAAGTTTGAAATCAGCTCGGATCACTTTATTGTTGCTATTACCTAGAGGATCCGTGATATATTACTTGATTCATTTTGATGCTTGATAAGGTGTTAGATGTAGATTCGTTCGGTGTTTTTCCACCTTCCACTTCTTTCTTTTTTGTAAGATAGTGTTTGTCAAAGGTAGGATTAGTTGAGCTAGTGAGATGCATTCTCTCCATGCATATGAAAATTGGATGTTCCTGTGCCATTTTTTCCTGTGTATTATGTACTATTTCTCATGAAAATATATAAATTTTAATGAACATTCTCGTTTTCAATGAGTTTTGCTGAGGTCAATATAATCTCCCAGTTGGGGTTGTTGATGTTAGGACCAATTTTGCGTCACAACTATGGAATTTATCATTCTTTGACTTTGAACATTAATATTTACTGGTCTCTAACTTGTGCAAGCGGAACTTCTTGCAAGAACTGGTCTCTCTATCTTGGCTTGGACCTTTGGAATTTGGATATTCTACTGGCCGGTATTTGGAACTTACTTAGAAGTTAGAGCCTTTGTTCTAAATTGTAGATGCAATTTTGACAAGATCATATTTCTTAAATATATAGATTAGTTTCTGTGCTATTATTCTCGTTGATTTTGTTTAATTGGGTATTTAAGTAATTTTGTTTGTTTCAATCCTCATTTTTGTTTTAGAATAATTTTAGGTGTATATCTATTGAGTAATGCGAGGAAACCAACTTTAGGGGACTAATAGGGAGTCAATAAGTGTAATTAGGGAAATAGTGGGTGGTAAAAAGGGAGAGAGAAAAGAAGGAAAAATAATATTGGCTTTCTGTTGTCTTTCTAATATTGGCTCCCAAGACTTTATCATATCTATTTTGTCTAACTAAATTCAACCAATTTATTTATTCGATATCAAATAGAAATTTGTTTCGGTGGTATTTTTTTATGTTATTTGACACCGAAATAATATTTCATTTAGTATAGAAATAAATGATTTGATTAGACATGATTGACCAAAATATATATACATATAACATTATAGCTGAAATTTTAACAATTTTTTCTCAATCAAATATCTTCACTCCATTTTTAAAATTTCAATACTATTTTTTTTTTCACCGATTTAATTAAGTTTGTAAATCCAGCCTAAGTGTTTGCTTCTCATTTTTGTCCTTCTTTCTTGCCTACACACGGTTACACGAGGAGATAGGACGGATATTTTTTGTGGGAATTGGAGAGTTTATACAGAGCAGGCCCATTGTTGAGTTCTATGCGGAGACTTGTTCCCGCTTATTTGTCCAAGGATAATAGTTGTTCGATACTATCAAGAATTCCCATTGAAAAAGACCTTTTCTCTATGATTCCTTAGCAGATGTTGCATCGGTGAATACATATATTAATCCCCATTGTATATTAATCTATTTTGATTATATTACATATGAAATTTATCTTAACTATATTTCTTTGGTGACTATCATAAGTCATAACTATGAATTTAATTTGATCATATTATTTATAATTTTTTTACTTGTAAACTTGAATATGAAATCATTTTATATTTCTATATAGTCGGTTAGTTAGTACTTAATATCTGGTGTTCATTTAATATTTCTTTTTTTGTTTTTGCCAACTGTTTCATCATTTTCTTCTTATAGATTATCATGAACCCGACATACCCGGAAATATAAATATGTGATGGTCCCTAACACAATTCCCTCGGTGCTATTATCCCAAATCTTTTTGAGGTGATTGCCCCAAACTTATTATTCTATACCTGTAGCGAGGGGTTTGCTTAGTAGCCAAATCTAAATGAGCCTCTCAGTAAGTCTTTTTCATATGCAGGTTATTGTATTATAAGGATTCACGGAGCATAATTTAATCAAATGACAAAGATATAGTTGAGAAAAAAACATAGATGGATGGCTTTCAGTCAAGTGGAATGGTTGTTGCTAAATGCTCCGGCTCCGACTCAGAAATATTGGAAGCACCTTGAGGGGAGGGGTAGCCACCCTATGGTGTGTGTTCAGACATCATTTCCCTGTTTGTTTTATTCACTACGTGCCCCCTTGGAAACAAGATGATTTTGTGGTTTGATAAGAAAAAGAAGCAAAACAGGTAGCTTGCTGATGGATTTTCTGGGCGTATGCCATAGGTGTAAATATATGGGTACTCCGTTGACTAATGTTCTGTAGTCATAGTTACAGAACAAATCTTTGGTTGTGGGAAGTTGTTCTGTTGCCTTAGAGCAACATTATGTCAAACAATGTGACCAAAGAATATGTGGTTTTATTAATAAAAAAGTTATCATTGGGGACCCTTTTACTTCTTTTTCATTTCCATTCTTTTAGCTGCATACTTGGCTTTGTGTAAAAATAACATGACATGAAGTATTAGTCACTTTCTTTTGTGTTGAAGTATTGCAATCTTTATATTTGGTCGGTTGCATGATTGCTTTCAATGCTTTAGAGATCTGATGCTTTTAGAAGAATATATTTAATGGGACTCGAAGATGTTATTAGCAAGTCATAATTAGGAGAAATTAATTTAGGAAAGGGTTAACGGTAACCAATGATATATAAAGATAGTACCTAAAATAAAAATTATTTAAATTATTTATAATAAAGAGAAGGATTATAAGTATTTTAAACAACAAAAATGTTAAGAAAAATTAATATTACAACAATGCTACGTAACCAATAAAAATTCCGACAACATCAGCCAATAATTTAAATTGGATGTTCTATTTCTTTAGGTTTCGGATGTTCTCTTTCTAGGTTTCGGATATTCTGTTTTTAAAAGATACAAAGTTGACTAATTGTTAATTACTTTAGGTTTCGGATGTTCTATGACTTTCATTGCGGATGTTCTATAAACAATAATTTTGAATATTTTATTTTTTATTAGCTGATTTGTTGGTTAAAAAAATATTGGTTACCTTGTGCTTTCTCTTAATATTATATCAAAGTTAAAGTTAATTTCGAAGTTTATAAAAGAAAAAGAAGATATTTTGATGGCCAATAAAAATAATAGCCAATCTTACTCAACACTTACCTAAATCGTATTCCCTTTCCGTCATTCCTAGTCCTTATTACCATAAAAAGTGAAAAATTGCTCTTCAGTCTCGCCTATTGTTTGCTGTGCATCTGATCTGCCCTTTCTCATCTTCGCTTTCTCTGTCGTTGTTTGCACTTTGAGCAGCCGTAATTTTTCTTGCAGACACAATCGCAGTCTTTGCTGTGGTCCTCCGCGCAGTGCCAGAGGCGTCTAGTTCCCACTCTCTTCTCTTTTCTTCTCTCTTCACATGGCGTCATAAAATTTTTGATATTTTTATTTTTAAGAATTTCAAAAATTCTTTTATTTTTGTGATTTTGAAGTGATAAATGTTTGATTGTCCAGTATTAGTTTATAAAATTTTTTCTAAGAGAAATGTTACTTGATTAGTACAATTTTCTATTGTGTGGGAACCTAGTCAACCAACCTATAGTTTGTGAAAAGTGATAATATACTAGAAAAATATAAGTGCAGATTTTTTTTTGATGTCCATATAAGTGCGGATTAAAATTACATATTAATATAAATAAAATTGCTAATTCTTGAATTTTTCTTATTTCTAAAACAAATTTTGTATATTATAATATAGTACATACACCTTAGGCATATGCTAGGTGAGTTATTATTTTTTTTTCCTATGAAGTGAATAATAAAAATATTGTGAAGTGGCTTCATGGCAAGGTTGCAATAAGTTGCGATCAAAGACTTTCAGGAACAAGGCATATATAGCGAAACAAATCATGCAAAATGCGATGGTGAAATTCATAGAAAACATAGCGTTCAGAGAGAAGAGAAGGTGAAGGGAATTGATGAAAAATAGAAGAGGACAGTGGTTAGTGTATGTGGAGCTCATGAGATTATGATGTGAAGCACTGAAGCCTCCAATAGTACATGATAACTATCGGAACAAATATAGCATGTAGCGCAGGTAGGTGTTGGAAGTAGTAAACAAGAACTCCATGTGCTGTACTAGATGGAGAAATGACCAAGGCGGTGTGAGAGGTTGAATATAGGAAATGGGGGCCTCAGTAGTACTCAGTTAGCGTGTGCTAGCCACATATTGAAGCCAACCAGAGAGATGGTTAAACCCAGAGCAAATGAACAATACAATGGAGTGGTAAAACAAAGAATCCACGAAGACTAGAGACGGATTAGCTAATGTGATGTTTGAGGCTGGCGAATGGCGATCTTTAGTTTTAGGTGTTTGCATAGACTAGTCCACGATACATAAACTAATTAATATGTATGAATACTTTAAGAATAATGCTACGGAATCAATATTATTTGACTAAGAGTAATGTTACGGAATCAATATTAGGGACTAATAGGGAACTAATTAGGGAAATAATATGTGGTAAAAGAGGATAGAGAAAAGAAGGAAAAAGCCTATTGGCCACTTATTGACTAACAAATTATGGGTTTCCTAAACTTTCTCTTTGACTAATAGGGAGCTAATAAATATAATAAGAGAAATAATGGGTGGTAAAAGAAAAGAAAATAAAATAAAAAATGATATTAGCTTCTTATTGTCTTTAATATCAACTATCAAAAATTTCTCATACTTTAAAGATTTTAAACCAATTAAAATTCGTCATATGAATTTTTTTATAAATAAATAAATAAAATATCAAAATTACATATATATGTATAGTCACAGAAAATTACATTTTTAAACACTCATTATTTATTTCGGGTTCTGCAAATCCGGAATACGCTAAACACGTATCTCGAATTTGCAGATTCCGAAATACACAAAAACGAATACTAAACCTATCTAAAGCTTATCTCAGAGCCCGAGATATACAACGAAGAAAAAAAAAAGGTTTCTTCAATGCTGCACTTGATTACAATACTCATTAGTCATTATACCTACCAACTTATATCATCATGACATCATTGTGTCTCACTCAAAACAAATAAACGAAAATTGACAACTATATTTAGGAAATTAGTTGAGGCATATGAGCAAATTAAATCTGAAGTAGAGAATTATAAAGCATAATGATAAATTATTAGTATTTCATAATATCAGTAATCAATGAATAAGTAAATAAGGGTTTTAACTTTTAGCATTTTTCAAGAAAAAAAGTTTATTTTTTTTTAATGAGAGCATAAGTGAACCAAAATTAAATAAAATAGATAAATACCAAGGTTCTGAAAACCGGACCAGTCATCGAACCGTTCAAGCTACCGGTTAGAGGTTTTAAAGGTTTAACCGGTTCGACCGAAGGTTCAACCGTTTTATAATAAAATTATATATAAAATAAAAATAAAGATAAAAATATAATTATATTAATGTAGACCTTAAAATGCCTTTTAAATATAAAGTACTAAATCTACAAAGTATAATAATATCACTTAAGTATAATATATAAAGTCAATATTAATTATTTTATATTAAAATAACTATTATTGTTATATTTTAATAATTTATTATTTATTTATACTTACTATATCATAACATGCAAACATTTATTGAAAAATAATATTAGTAAATATCATATAATCATGAAAAAATAAAAAATAAAAAATAAAAAATAAGTTGTGTTTAATAAAAATTATAGTAGTGTTTATATTTTAATTTATAAATATTTAATAAAAAAATATATATTAATGATAATATACAAATAAAAATATAGTTAATTTATAAATAAGTGACTATAAATTAAAATTAACATAAAATAAAAAATATAAACTAATTAAAACTTAGAA
>JASCZI010242117.1:19204-41945 GCA_036250425.1 Stylosanthes scabra | reverse complement strand
TATATATATATATATATATATATATATTGTGAATTATCTTGATGCTTAAGGAAAATTTGTACTTTATTGTTCTACATGAATTTTTTATTGATAATTATGTAACCACCATTACCTTTTCTCTCTATATCTTATTATGTTAATTTAAAAAATGATCATATTAATTGTTAATCGTTCTTTGTAATGTCACTTAAAGGTTTTAATTTCCTAAAACTTTTGTATGTATTGCTTCTCATGAAACATAGGGAATGAGCAGAGCGATGAGAATGAAAGGAAAAATCTGAATTATCCAACAGATGCTGGTATGTAAATTTTGATCATCAATAACTATAACGATACGATTGTCAATATCATTCTTTAATTAATAGAAACTTTTTGCATTGTTTAAAATGTTAATTACATCTAAAAATAATACTATACTTTAAATATAAAGAAAACTAGCTAATCCTTAAATTATTTTATTTGTGGAAGAAAAACTTTGGTAAAACAATATTATTTTTTAGAACAATGCTACGGAATTAACGTTAGGGAGCCAATAATTAAGTTATCATCCAAAATCTATATGAGTTATCATCCGTAATTCATATATTAATGATTAAGTTATCATCCAAAATTTATATTAGTTATCATCCGTAATTCATATTGGCTTCCTATTGGTCATAATATGTTGGATCCCTAGTTTTTTTCTATTTTTTAATATTTTGATTAAAAATGTATGTAGACCTCTACTAGTTTTAAAATTATAACATTTAAGAAAATTAATCTTAATATAAGAAAATTATTTCATATCCCATGTAAGCATAATTTTTTCATACATACCTGTAAAAATTAATTTTAAGTAAATGCATCCAAAACTGTAATTTGAATAAAAAAAATTAATTTTCGTAATTCAAAAATAAAATAACTTCAATTACAAATCTTATTATCTATATGTAGGCTTTTTTAAATAAATAAAAAATAACATAATTACTTGATCTTTTGTATCCTTAAAAAAAATTACCGTAATGAATATTATTAGGTTGAAAAAGTCTAAGAAGCCAACAATATTGGTGGCCCATTAGCTAATCATTTTTCTCTCTCTTTTTTTTTCATTTTTCAACATTACCATCTCTTTAATTAGATTTATTGACTCTTTATTATCTCACTAAGGTTGTCTCCATAGTACTATTCTATTAGATTATCTTTTTAATTATTTTGTTTTTTTCAGCATGCAAAACAAAACTATCTCTAAATAACCTAATAATAATGCCCACAACAATATTTTTTTAAAAGGATTTAAAAAATATATATATGTTCTTTTATTTATTTTTAAAAAAAAAGCCTGCAATTATGACAAAATTTTCCTATATATATATCCAATAAGAGAGTAAACTCCAACAAAAATTGCAGATTCCGAGGAATTACAAGGTTCAACAAGTGACTCATCAGCTACTTACCAACCCAAAGACTTTCAACGAACCTCTATGAAGCATAAAGCTCAAAAGGATGATGATTATGATGGCTATGCTAATTATTCTCCTAATAATAACTACCAACAAGATGGTTTGACTTTCAGGATTAATATTCCTCGTGTTATAAAACTGACCTTGCCTAATTTACCCATTGAGCTTCCATTCCCGAATTTTGGGACACCTTATTATAATGCACGTATGGATATTCCTACAGGCAACTACTATTATCAACCAGATAATATTCAATCATTTGGATACCAACAACCTTCAAGCTTGGAACAAACTGGTATGATGGACTAGTTTTTTAAATTTAGAATTTGTTTGAATTCTGTTTTTAAGGAAAAAATATATAGAAAATGAGAGATATAGAAAAATATTAATTTTTGTTTTTACTCTTAAGAAATATACTATATATAGGAAATACAAAATCATTTTTTCTTTGGACAATAAAATTGTAATTTTTTGTATACATTTGTTTTCTCTATATTTTTAATATTGTTAGAGAAATAATTCAGATAAGACTTTAAAAGTTTATATATATCATATATAAGGATCTAAGTACTTTCAACATAATTAAGAGCCTTATTTTTTCCTAATTTTTTTTTATCAAAGATATGTTTGGGAAGAGGCGCGAATCCGAAATCTATATTAGGAAAAATGAACAAATACCATTTGAACTACACTTTATTGGTATTTTTTCTTAAAAATCTTGCAAACTTATTTTTGCCTTATAAATGTTTGTATTGTGATTTAAATGGATAAGTAAGATAAAGTCTTAAGAAATCTTGTGAGTGATGAATATATCGAAAAAACATAAGTTAATAACACTCATAATAATAATTTTAAATAAAGTCTTTTTTAAAAAAAATATTATTTGCTTGCTATATGAGGCATAGATACTTCATTAAGTTGCAGTTTTATATTTGGAAATGACACTAGGCTTGTTGGTATCTTCTTTGTCAAATTATATTTTAATTAATAAAAAGCAAAAAAGGAAAAAAAATTCGGACATACTTGGACATCTTAATATGTTTTAATTTTTTATATGTTCTTGAAATAAGTTTAGAAATACTATTATCATTATGAATAAAAAATGTAAAATATTTTTTAATTAAAAAATACCTCTAAAATATATTTAAAAAGTTAATTTGCACTTTAATATAAATGAAATATCAATTTGATTTTATTATAATTTATCCACAAAATTCTTATATTTTATATGTATTCCATTCTTTATTTTACTGTCTCCTTGTCCATCTTTCATAGTTTGATCATCAAGATATTGTTTTAATGGTTTCTTTTAATCTCTATACACATATGATGTTTTAAATATTTAATTTTTTTGGAATATTATCATATGGTATTTGAATTTGAATCTTTCACAATAAAATTGTTGAATCAGAGAACTTCGAAGATGGAAGTATAATAGGAAACCGCAAAGTTATGAGACCTTCCAACAAAGACTTCTACAGTGGCAGATGGTGATAAAATAAACATGGTACGAAGATTTTGATAAGGAGATAATGAATATCAACCTATATATAATATAAAGCACCATATTTAACGATCATGCATGTATCAAAATAAAACAGTGAGTCTTACAACTTACTATGTATGCGATGTTGAAACCCTTATGCCACTATGCAGTATTGTTGGTATTTTCAATTATTAAGTTACATCTATATCTAATTCATCTATGAAATGAATATGATTATTCTAAACCAAAAATAAGCTGATGGACTTACTCACGTGGACTAAAATTTTATTTTAATTTTAGCTTTATTAGAATTTAGATTTATTATTTGGAGTAAATATTAAAAGCAATATAAATATACTAGCAGGATAAGCTGATGTACTTAATCACATGCTATTAATATTTTTTAGTGTAAGAGGTTTTGAATTCGAGTCTCACGTAAAATTTTTTTTAAAAAAATCAGACCAATATAAACATAATTTATTAAAATCGATCCTATAATAATTAGTTAAACAATAATTATACACAATCAAGCATTTTAACAAACCAAGTCTAACCAAGCAAATCTCACCCACGCGCTTTTTATGTGTAATGTCACTGCGCTTTTCTTCTTTTCAGCCTCAATCACTTCCAACGACGCCTTTCTTCTTCGTTCTTCCCTCTTTCTTCTTCTTCTTCCTTTCATCACTCTCATCTTCTCCTTTGTCGATTTCTTCTTCTCATATTTCTTCCTTTTTTGTTCAATTATTCAATCTACAATAGAAAATTGTAGTTCTAATCAAACAATTCCAACAAAAAAAAGAAGAAAAAGAAGACCACGACGAAGAAAACAATGCCTAGACGTGAGGAGAACACCCATGGAAGGATCAAAATCACGTAAATAGGAGGAGGAAGAAGGAGTAGCAGCAGTAGCAGGAGGAATAACAGCAAGAAGAAGAAGATGATGATGATATAGGTATGGAAGAAGGAAGTAAAGAATAAGAAGAAGAAGATGGAGTACATTTGAGTACATTGAGTGGTAACTTCTAATAATTCGTTTCTGTTTTAATTCAAAATCAATTTCTACTTTCATTCAAAATGCGTTTTTGTTTTCATGAAAATCCAATTCAGTTTTTATATGTTACAATCCGTTTCTACTTTCGTTTAAAATCCGTTTCTACTACTTTGATTCAAAATCTGTTTCTATTTGAGCTAAACAAGACCACATCTAGGCGTGGTTTTGGTGATGAACCCACGCCTAAGCGTAAAAAAAAATCTGTTTCTACTTTTATTCAAAACCGTTTCTACTTTCATTCAAATTCCGTTTCTGTTTCATGAAAATCCAATTCAGTTTTTAATTTCAAAATCTGTTTCTGTTTTCATTGAAAATCCGTTTCTGTTTTCATTCAAAATAACCAATTCAATTTTTATTCAACAACAACACCAACAATAACAGGAACAACACCAACACCAAAGAAGAAGAAGAAGAAGGCTCCAACAACAATGGTGGTGGCTGCAATAAAGAAAGAAAGAAGAAGAAGAAAAAGAAGAAGCTGTGATGGATGCGCGTTTTAAATTTTGAAGAGAGTGATAGCTCGTGCAATGAGTGAGAGTGGGAAAAAATCACTTGGTTAGACTTGGTTGGGATAAATATTTGGATGTGTAGCATTATTATTAATTAAATACAATAAGTCAATGATACTACTCATATACTACTCATAAACATATACTAGCTCGGGTTTGACTATGTTTTACAGTTCAAATTATCAAAGGTATGAAGTTAAGAATGAAATAGTATATAATGTGTAGAAACCAAGGCGGAATATTAGCTCTTATTATGCTAAGAATAACATCTGCACCAGTTTAGATAAGTGTGAGTTTGGACAGATTTAACATTATGGTAAAGTAACTTGCTTTTCTAATTAGTACACTTTCAATCCATTAAGCAATACCTTTTTATGTAAGCAACAACTTTGGGAAATTTGCATTCAGAAACAATCTTGAACCATAGAATCTGCTCTGCACATTGACCTCGTGCATTTAAACATTAGGCTCAAAAGGGTTCATTTAAACATTGAGCTCAAAAGGCTGAGTGACGCCTGGACGTCATTTGGACAACCAATCTTGGTGAGGCTAACAACTCTACTATGGTGGCTCACCAATTTTGACGAAGTTAAGAATTCCAATATAATGAAATTAGCCATAAACCCACCTTAGTTGCCCAAGCCAAAGATATAAACTAAACCTCTTACTCCTAAGAGAGCCTAGGAGAAAATAAACACAAAGCTTATTCCATATAAAAATTCCACTCAACATGTTCTACAAAAGGGGTACATAGGCTTAGTTATAGTAGTAAGGGGAAGGGGAACCATTGAGAGCTAGTACACATATACTAAACTCTAAATGATACAAACATAAACTAATACATAACACAAATTTAACTATCTTAAACAATATGGGATTTGCATTCCCTTATTACAAATAAACTAATCTACTATCCCTACTTGCTCCCTCGTCACTGAGCAACTAACACAATCGATTTAACATCATTCCTGTTAAGCACTCGAGCTGCTTGGGCCACGTAGTTACTAAAGAAGGTGCACTTCATCCTATTTTTCCTGTTGAAAATATAAATTCACAGAGGAGGAAATTCATTCATTATTACCAACACAGTTGTCATGATAAATGTGAAAAATAGTAACCGATTCCACCACTTACTCTTCATCCTTAATGTAGAGGAAGAGCCACTTACTAGCTTGTCCTGTTTTGGTGAAAATATCATTCGGGTCTTCCATTACAACAACTTGACCTATGCAATATGCACTGAATAGAATTATCAAAAGTCAACACTATATATCACTATTCCATAAAACAAACCCAAAAATACACAACCAAGAAATTACCTATCAAGGGAACCTAATTCACATTTCTCATCACACTAATTTCATCAAAATATGAGAATAGAAAAGGGTTGAATGAGAAGAGGTCATTCAGAATAGCAAATATTGAGGTCCTCAAATAAAACCTAAGCTTATATTTGTGTGGAGTTGTCCTCAGACTCTTTCCAACCGGTTTCACAATAAAATTCCACATAGCATAAAATCCATGCTCCTTTATAAGTGTACTGAACACACACACTTTCTTTCAGAATCGAGCAATGGACACGATCCCCTAGCAAATAGAAAAACATTAAAAATCATTAAAATTTGCATAAGTATGACCAACAAAACATTGTTTCTTATCAATTGTGTATCTAAGTCGATAACAATGATAGTAAAATGCAGCAACTACTTATCGATTTATCTTGCAGAATCATCTCCATGATATATGAGTCATTCCCCCCATATTGGTTGGGCAACTATTATAACCTTGCAAATGCCACCACGAGATTCTAGTGTTTGCAACGCTATCAACATGACCATTAGCAGCATTTAGAACCATAATTGCATCCATTTCTTTCTTTCTCATCAGAGAATAATTTCAATAATTTTTTTACCAAGGATAGTTGTGTACCGAGGTCCGAGGTGCGATCCATTTAAAGCTCAACTATCATCGTATATAGAAGACCAAATCTTACCTTCAAATTGAATTTAATGTTACAACCGCGTCAAAATTCCAATCCTCATCACATATTTATAAAATATTTAAATTTGAAATTGATGAATTGAGGTGATCTGCTAAAACTCCATCATAGAGAACCCAAAATGAGCCTCGCAGCCGATAATTAGCTTCCCCATATCCCCCTTGTATTTGTTTAGGGTACCCCAATCCTCGTCAATTAGATAAGAACCAATCACATTGCAGATTTATCAACCAAAAACGGCCCCCGGATCACCAACACCACTTTTTTACTTGGTGCCCAAAGTTTAAAGGCTGCTTGTTACTCCGTTTTACTGTGCATTATCGCATACTGGGGATTTGACTTAATAATTTTTTGGTAGAACAAAATCCACGCGTTACTGGTTCAGATTTCCTTGATTTTCAAAACAGAATTACGTTGTAGACAGTACTGAACCAGCTATGAGTGTCAAATCAAGATTTAGAAAAATGTCACAGAGCTTGCATTCAGTTAAATATCGAGTATTGAACTCGGATCGTTCTCCCTAGGAATTGAAATATTGTGACTTGTGTATGGTTGTTAAAATATTGAGGGTTGCAATGGTTGAGAATTAAGAACAAGAATAAAAGAGAAATAACAAGGATTGATATTGATAAAAGAGTCTTAGTCTTGAGTTGAAGTATAATGTGTCCCTATAAACACTATTAATCCCAATTACGAATTGTTGTCACGTAAGACACAAAACATCATTAAGTTTATTACCGTCAAATATTTCCACGCAAATTCCGACGGTAATAGCATGGGATAATATCTAACGATAAATCCGACGATAATACAAGCATTTGTTGTAGTGATAGCTAATGAATTTTGTATTGGGCAAACTACTTAAGTAGTTCATTTGAATTTGTGCGGGAACGAACATTTGAATAAATAGTTAGAAACTAGTTAGAAAGTGCATGTAAAAAATTGGTGCAAAATCTTATCACCAGACTTCTTTCACATTTTTTAAAAGTATAATTAGTTATTTAAAAAAATAAGTAAACATTCATTCTGGTCTCTAATCATTTTCAATTTGGATAACGTCACCTCTGATGGTTCGAAAACCTCAATTCGACCATTAACGATTTAAAAATTATGACAAATAGGTCATTAAAACCGGTTTATCAACCATAAACCCTAAATTCACAAATTGATTTTAAGGATCTATTTGTATAAATTTTTAAATAATTGAGGATTAAATTGAAATTTTCGAATGATTAATTGTAGTATTGTTCAAACTAAAAATGGTCAAAGGTCAAATTAGGTATTTACTCTAAAAAAATTTACTTGTCGTAAAATTACTTAATTTTGAAGATAAAATTTTTCACTTTTCTAATTATGTTTGAAAAAACTGCATCAAAATTCAATCTCTAAAATGTTTTTTTTAAGTATATATGTTATTGATTAATTTTATCACATTCTTAAATTTTTTGGCAATTTAATATTTATTTGTATATTTTGAAGTTACTTTTATAAGACTTTTTAATACCGTACCATTTTGATAGTTTACACATAGGAAATTAATTCTCTTCCACATATTTGATTTAGTACATTTGTACCCCACGTCTAAAAAGCCAAGCACATGTTTAATTAACTATGAAAATAAATTTATTTAAAAATAAAAAAGTAGCCATAATATTTTCGCTACAAGTATTTTGGAAAACAATACTTGAAGGTGGCAAATAATGGAATCTTGATACAATTTGAGTATAAGTTAAAACTATAAGCATGTTACGTATCAATTGGACCAGATTTTATTTATTTGAACAAGAATACAGGTAAGATGATGTTAAAATAATAATTCTTTTATTATAACATGCATGACTCTTACTTTTCTGTATTAGTCAGTTGGGTAATTTTTATATTTTGGATTAATTGTTATCAACCTATATATATACATAAGAAGGAAAAAATATTACATGAATGCATCCCACACATTCACCCGAATTATTTTTCTATTTGCCTGACTAAGGAGTGATTATATATATGAGTACCTTAATGTCAAATTTTTGGTTTACTCTTCTTTTTACCTTACTCCTATCTACTCGTGTCTTTACTCATGAAATACCTAAGGGTGAGTTCTCAAAAGCTCTTCTAATTTCCTTTATATATATATATTACGTGAATTATCTTGATGCTTACGGAAAATTTATAACTTTATTTGTTCTACATGAATTATTAATTATTAAATATGTAACTACCATTACCTTTCCCCTCTCTCTCTATCTTATGTTAGTTTTAAAAAATGATCAAATTAATTGTTAATTGTTTATCATTATTTGTGTTTTTACTAAATGGTTTTATTTTACTGAATTTTTTGTATTATTGCTCCTCATTAAATATTGGCATTACTTGAAATATCACTTTTAAAACTAAAATTTTAATTTTAGTGACAATAAAAATAGTCAGCAATATATTTAACGATAATTAGACATTATCCGTCTCATACTTTGTCACTAAAAAATTTAGATGTAATTAAAATTTCACTGATAAATGTTATTTTAATAGCTGAAAAAAATATATGGCCAATTTATTGGCAACTTATATGGCCACCAAAGATAATTCTAAAATTGTAATATTTTCTAACAATTTGTATGACCACTAAAAATGATTATAAAATTAAAATATTATTTACTTTTAATTGTAATTATTAATTATTACTGCTAAAACCTTAAGACAATTTTTAATTGAATAATGCTACGGAATCAATGTTAGGAAATCAATAAGGAGTCAATGAATGTAATTAGGAAAATAGTGGGTGATAAAAAAGAAAAGAAAAAAGAAAAAAAATAATATTAACTTCCTATTGTCTACGTAATATTAATTATCAAGATTTTTTCTTTTTATTATATTATTTAATACTTTTTTCCTATATTTCCACCGCTATTCCGCATGTATAACTAAATCATCAAATTAAAATTCTGAAAACAAAAGCTAAATACACATGCGAATCAAAAGTAACAAACTAACAAAACCAAACCCATATAAATTAAAGCAACTTAACAACTAGGGTAATATATATCTTTAATAAAGTACTATAGTAATTAAAAGTTTCAAAAAAATTAAAGTGTATTTAAATTATGGATATCAGATGTTCTTCATTAAACTGCTAAGAGGAGTAATTAGAAATAAGAAGCTAAGCAAGATATGAAATTTCAAAAAAATCTAAACTAAATAGAATACTACCATCTAAATATTAGAATTAAAAAATATGCATACTCTTAACATATATTGGAAACTTGAAGAAAGCCCTTACAAGTATCTTCAAAATTAACGTAACTGAAAATAAGAGAATAGAATCCAAAAGGAGACCGAAAATTTATTCTTAAATAGAAGAGCATTTTAACATATTATCCAATATGAGCTAGTAACTCAGTTCCCTAAATTCTACCTAGAGAGAGAATGCATGACTTGTCTCCCACTTATGAAAGATCAATTTGATAGACTAAGTATGTGATAACATGTTATACTTAAAAAAATAGATGTTATCAACCCAAAAGAAAGCAAAGAAAAAATGATTATGCTAATTGGATTATTAAAGAATATTCTGTTTTAGCAATTGCATCTAGAGAGTTATTTTTTTTAGAGTAAATGGATAAAAGTACACATATATAAATTTATTATGAAAGATTAGAAGTGATAAAATACATCATTATACCTTAAAGATAATTAACTAAGAATAAAAGTACACATACATATTTATTTTTGTCCATTGTTAATTAATACTAAATGGACAAAAGTAATAAAGTATATATGACATGTCATCAATTTTATCTGGAGTTATTAATTATCTTTGAGATATACTTATATCGTTTAATTTAAAACTGTTTTATATACTTTTATCAATGTCAAAATTTTTTATGTATATTTTTGTCCATTTATTTTTATCCATGATAAAACCATTCAGGAACTTGAAAAAAAATAGTTATCAAACCAAAAGAAGTGCAAGAAACTTTGAAGCATTATTTTTCTAATCATTGACCGTGCCCCTTCTCTTAAGTTAATATATTATTGCAGTGGCTTCTGATTCTTCCTCCAAACGGTGACCAAACCCAGCACCTCACCTTTCATAGTTTCATGTTCTGAAACTCTAGTTTATTAATATCTTGGAAAAAAATTTGCAACCAATCAAAGCACCGGCCGAAACCAACTCAATTCTTTAATAAACCGTCTAACATGATTGTTGTTGTATACATATATATTTCTCTACTAAACCATATATATATATATAGTTGTTGAATACATACATATATTTTGTAATTAGATTATTATTATTATCATAATAATTATTATGATGATGATCATATAGTTTATACTCATAACGGTAATTTTTTTAAAAGGATATAAATAGAAAATGTGTTATTTTTTTATTTAATTAAAAAAACCTACAATTATAACATATGTTTCCTTTATATTAAATAGGAGAGAAAACTCCAACAAAATTGGTGGAGTCTCAGGAGATAAAAGGTTCAACAAGTGACTCATCACCTAGTTATCAACTCAAAGACTTTCAACCATTCATTCCTTCTATGAAACCTAAAGCTCAAAAGCATTATGATTATCGCTATGGTTATTATTATTATTATCCTAATAACTACCAACTAGATGGTTTGAATTTCAGGATTGATATTCCTGATTTTAAAAAAAGATTATTCTTGCCCAGTTTTATTTTTCTGTTGAAAATATTATTCCCTAATTTACCCATTGAGCAGCTTCTATTATTCCCTGATTATAAAATATCTTTTTATACTACACGTATGAATATTCCAGCTAGCAACTACTATCAACCCAATATTCCTTCTTCACAATCACTAGTAACTAAAGATCACAATATTCAATCATTTGGATACCAACCTTCTTCAAGTTTGGGACACATTGGTAAGGTGGACTAGTTTTTCAAATTTAGATTGTGTTTGAATTTTGTTTTCAAGACAAAAATATATATAAAATGAGAGACAGAGAAAAATATTCTTGTTTTTACTCTTAACAAATATAGAAAATACAAAATCATTTTGTCTTTGCTTGGGAAAAGAAAATTGTGATTTTTTTCCATCTTGTTTTCAAAATTATAAGAATTTATATATGTGTCTTCTCTATATTTTTATTTTTTAGGGACAGAATTCAAATAAAACTATATATATATATACACTTCAACACAATTAAGAGGGATTTTTTTAAAAATAAATTAAATAAATATAATATTTACTGATATGACGCGATTTAAAAAATTTACGTTTCTGGGTCCTTTTCAATTATCACGGGCTTGGCAAACCCATTTTATGCATTAAATGTTAATTTGTACTTTAATATATATAAAATATCAAGATTTTATTATAATCTATCAACAAAATTCTTATATTTTATATGTATGCATGCATGTCATTCTTTATTTTACTGTCCCCTTGCCTATTTTATAGTTTGATCATCAAGATGCAGTTTTAATTATATTGTTTCTTTTAATCTCTAAGCATGTCTGAAGTTATTATTTTGACTTGATATATAAATGGTCTATAAATAAAATTACATATACTTAACTATCATACAACTAAAAATTTATATTTGTATTAGTATATATATTTGTACTTACCAATACAAATATAAATATCTTTAGTATTATTATCATATGGTATTTGAATTTGAAATTTTTACAATAAAATTGTTGAATCAGAGAACTTGGAAGATTGAAGTATAATAAGGAACCGCAAAATTATGAGAGCTTCCAACAAAGATTTCTACAATGGCGTTTGGTGATAAAACATGCTGGGATTTATAAGGAGACAATAATGAATATCAACCTATATAATATAAACCACCCATATAACCATCATGCATGTATCAAAATAAAACAATATATATGTCTTATTACAACTTATTATCATGTATGCAATCTTGCAAACCCTGAATTATGCCACTATATATGCAATATTGTTGGTATTTACAATTATTCCACGCATAACTCATCATCTGTTTGTAATTCTATTATGTATTTATTTGCTGTTTAGTTTAATTATTAAGTTACATCTATATTTAATACTATGAAATGAATATGATTATTTTTTTTAAAAAAGTTTTTTTTTTAAAAAAGTTTTATCCTATTTGATAATAATATTCTGTTTTAATTTTAGCTTTAAGATTTAGATTCAGTATCATGTAGTAAATATTAAAGCAATATAAATAGTACAATACAAATATGATTTATCAAAATCGTCTCTATAATTAAATACAATGAGTCAATGTTATTACTCATAAATATAAGAGTATATTCGATGTTAGCTTTGATTTGAATTTTATTTTGAATCCCAATGCTTAAAACAAAAGACTCTTTTTTCATAAAAGGAAGCGATGATAGAGTGAATGAGAGGGAATTGAAAGGGGAATGGAGAGAGGTAAACAAAAAACCTAGAAATCATTGACGGCCAGAAAAATCAACAACACACTATGAGCCTCGGATGTAGAGGAATGTGACATAAATGTACAAGGAAGGTTCTCACGGACAAGACAGGTGGTTAGAAATTTAAGTAATACGTTCATTGTTTTTGCAGATAATCTTCCAAAAAACTCCATTAAGAAATGACTTTGGAAAGTCTATAGCAAAGTAGGGAGGTAGATATTTACTTATCAATGAAAAGAAGGGAGAAGAATAAGTTGAGGTTTTGCATTTATCAAGTATGGGTCTAAAGTAGAGGTAATTAGAGCTATTGAACAGATTGATGGATGGTTGTGTCCCATTCTCTTTATGAATCTTTTGTTTCCAATGTCTTTTTTACTCTCATTTCACTATTTTCAATCTTTAAAGACCTGAAATATATTAACAAACACATTAAGACATCAAACGGGATAAGATTTTATAAATTTCTATCATTTTAAGGCTAAGTTAATATGTATTTATCTAATTAAACTTATGAGTACAAATGTTCACGAACATGGTTATTCACAAGCAATTATGTGATTTTTGGTTAATAAACCCTTTAATTATAGAACATATTTTATCATAAAATACGGGTTCTTCAGAAACCCTTTCTCCCATCCTCATAAGTCATAATTTGTCTCTCTATCTTCACTCTCCTCTCTCTATTGCGGGGTTCTGCCTTCTCTCTTTGTTTTCTAACTCACTAGAGCTCTGTTTTTGATTCCATCATCGCCATTGTACTCGTGGTGAGTTTCTCTTCGTTTTAATTAGTTTACTTTTTTTATTAGCTCTATTTTTTGGGTGCCTATGTTTTAACTTATTTTATGTGTATTTCCTTTGCATTTGTGATCCATTACAAATTTGTTATCCATTGTTGGCGCTGTTACTGTGGCAGTGGTAGTGGTAGGGATCATAGGTGTTTCTGTAGTTTTAGTGTTGTCTAGTTTTTTCCACGGCACAAAGATTAGTTAACTTTACACCAATTTAGTTATAATGGAATATTACTTTGAACTGGAAACTGGCAAATAAAATAAAGAAGTAACAAAAAATTAATTGGACAAATTATTTGCATACTTAGGATTAGAAACTTAAGCTTATAGGATATATTTGTAGAATGGGAGAGGCGTATGATGCTGTGTAGGGACGTAGAGATCCCATTGGTTTGTTTGCTGTGGAGTTTGTTTATGTTCGCATCGTGCTTGATGTGGAAAATAAGGTGATTAGAACGGTTAGGAATTAACTCAAGTAAATGATTTTTTGTGTGATGTTCAGTTATTTACATTTTTTGTTGGGATGAAAATTTGGAATATATATACTGAATAAACATTTCTAAGTTACATTGGGCAGCCCTATTTATAGGGGAGACTCTACTAAAATTTCTAAAAGATATTTAAATAGTTAAAATTAATAAAAATAAGTTAACGAATACACTTTTACACGAGTGTTGACTACATTAATTTGGGGAAGATTAGGTGCTCATATACCAAGTGCAAGTGCAAAAAGGTTAAAAATCTGAACAAGGTCAGGTGCGATTTGCTTAGCAAATGGTTTTATGCCGAATTATTCGGTTTGGGATCCACATGGTGAAGCAAGTCTAGAAGTTGATAATAGCTTTGGGTTGGGTGGATATTGGCATGAGCATGTTGAACAAGGGGGTTGATGAATATATATCTTACAAGGAATAAGTATATTTTTACATATCTCATATGTCAGTAGTATATTTTTTTTGTATTAAGAGTTTGTATATATTTGGGTCATTCTCGAAGCACTCTCGGATCACCATGACATATAAAAGAGTTACGCCGGAAGATCTTTAAAGAATTTAGCATGCAAACTTGCAAATAAGATTGTTTACCCTTAATCCTAAAGGAGTCAGGTACAGTCTTATTGAGTGCCTCAAGAAAATTATAAATGGTTTTTTATATTGTAAATATAGTATAGAGAATACTTAATTTTAATACTTAGAGTTATTGTATACATTGTTGATATTTTCTGGAAGATATTTTAAGAATGTATTATTTTATATATTTACATATATTTTTTGGAAGATAATTTTTGTTGTTAAAAAAATTAGGGATCATTCTTCTCCAGTTATAAAAACTTCTAAATAAATTGATTCCTTGAGCAAAATGATTGTTGACCTATGTGTAGAAATTTTTTTTTATACTTTTTTTATTGGTCTAAATGTTTTTTTTTGGGTAAGACAAGTTTAATTTTCTGTTTTGGTAAACAAGATAGATATGTATTTTTTTTTATCATAAAGACATTTTTTTTTCTCACAATATCCCCCAACATAACAGGTCAAAAATTAATCCGTCGCGGATCTAAATTATATTTAAGAGTTCGTTGTTAGCCAATAAGTTGTTGCATGTAGAAGGCGAGATTCAAACATTCAACACTTGCTTAAACGCATAAGAGCTAACTACTTTTTTTTTTTGGTCTTCATGATTTTAAATAATTGCAAGACATTTTATATTTTAATAAAGTTAAGATATTTTGTCATTTTTAAAACTCTTATCGGGAGGTTTACCCATTTATAGAATTTTTCTTTTTCTTTTTTTTTTTGTGTTTTTGGTATTATCTCTTTTTCGTCCTTTTTTTTGGTTCTGTCTCTTTTACTTCTCTTATTTTTATGTTTTTGTAAGGTGAACCCAGTCCCAGCCCAAATTAAAGGCCCATTTCAAGAAATCAGGAAACCTGAATACGGAGGCCCATCATACTCGGGCGGCCAGCACTGGCAGTCCCTGCAGTCACCCCCTTCTCTCTCACACTGTAAAAAACACGACACCCCACTACTCACTACTCAAAAGAGAGAGAGAGACGCAGAGAAAGAGAGAGAGAGAGAGAGAGTACAACACAAAGCACAAAGCAGCATCGTCGTCTCTCTGCGCGTGTATAGTGTATATGTGTTTGTAGTAAGTAATAGTAACACTGTACTATATAAATAAATTACCTGTGATGTGATGTAATGCGCATGCGGTTCTTCTTCCCAAACCCAATCAAAACCCTCATCGCCGCCACGTCACCACCACCACCACCACCATCGTCGTTCCACCTTCCTACCTCACTCAGATCCTGCCGCAACCACACTACTCTCAGATCCCCTATAGGCAGCAGAATGACATCGATCGCCGCCGCCGCCTCCGTCAACTCTGAATCGGGCCTCGCACGGCGCTTCTGGATCAAGTTCACGCGCGAGTCCCTCTTCGCCATGTACACGCCGTTCGTCGTTTCCTTGGCCTCCGGCAACCTCCACATCGATTCCTTTCGCCATTACATCGCACAAGACGTTCACTTCCTACGCGCTTTTGCTCAAGCGTCAGTCTCCATTTCCCCTCTTTTTTCTTCCGCAATTTTGTTAAGCTTGCTCGCAAACTATCTCTTAAGTGTTTTGAGCTCGATTGCTGAGAAACTTCACTTCACAGAGTTATTTTATCATAGAATGGTTAGAAATGTAGAAGAAATTAGTGAATAAGTAATTAGTTTGCTGGAGTAGGTTTTGACTTTGGAATTGAAAATGCTGCTGCTTATTATAATGAGACCACTCGATTCGACTTCACTCTAACTAGATCAGTGGTGTGTTTTTTTAAGCGAATTTTGGACACTGGTGATTTAGATTGAAGATAGGAAAGAAAATTGAAGATGTATGAGTGGAGTTTGGTTTTGATTTACGAATTTAGTAGTGGCATGAAATTGGGCTTATGGAATAAGTCCACGAACACTGGAATGTTTCTTGTTTTGAGCTTTGTTGAGGATAACATGTTGAAGCCAAGTCACTGAACGTTTGTGGCTTTTGATGGGTGAATTTTATAGGTTTTTGTGGAAACAAGTGGTAATTTGATAAATATAGTTGGAGTTTTAACTTTTATGTGGTTTTCTTTTATTTATTGTTATTATTATTATTTTATTTGGTTCTGTTTGTCAGTCTTTTTTTGCAACCAAAATTGGAAGGTTAGATTATTCAGTGAAATTGTGTTTACACTGTTTTGAGGTGAGACGGTGAGTTTGGCTGTTTGAAGATTTATGACACCTGAAGGACATTCCCCTCATTTTTAGACTCCCTCTCTATCTCTCAGATGGTGGAGATTGGCCACAGAAGCTGGGTGGGTGGGAAATCATGTTTAAACTTCCTTTGTTGAAATTTTATTTATTTTTTAGGTATGAGTTAGCTGAAGATTGTGCTGATGATGACGATGCAAAGGTTGGAATCTCCGAATTGAGGAAGGCGGTTTTAGAGGAGCTGAAGATGCATAACTCACTAGTACAGGTAGGGCATTTTTTGCTAATATGAACCTGAATTTGAGCAGAGATATTCATTTTATCTTTAGTAATCATATTCAGGTTTGTGAACTGTAACCCAAAAAAGATTCTTGTTGAGAATTGAGATGGATCAAAATTAATGTTAAAAGGAGATAAATTATCTGCTAATTACTAGCTGGATTCCTTTTCAATGTTTAAAAAGCTTTAACAATTTGCATGCATTGTGATGAAGCTTTATTTAGTTGGAACATGGCCACAAGCAACTTTGGTGGAATAAGAGAGGTAGTAAAAATACTTCCTGGGAAAAAAATAAAGTAGGTGTTTTGCCCAAATCCAACTTGAGTGTATTATTGGTGTTATTAAATGTACATGTCTTTCTAACAAGCTCTGTGCTGGTATTTTTCCTCCCGTTTCCAATATTTTGCTTATGTCTTTGTCGTTTTATGCCAATGGTAATAGGAGTGGGGATTGGACCTTGCAAAAGAGAACAATATTAATTCTGCAACAGTAAAGTACACACAATTCCTGTTAGCCACAGCCTCTGGGAAGATAGAAGGACTAAAGGGACCTGGTAAACTTGCAACACCTTTTGAGAAAACAAAAATTGCTGCTTACACGTTAGGTGCAATGACTCCTTGCATGAGACTTTATGCTTTTTTGGGTAAGAAGTTCCAGGAGCTTCTAGATTCTGATGAAAGTACTCACCCATATAAGAAGTGGATTGACAACTATGCTTCTGATGGTTTCCAGGTTTGTCATATTGACAGTAAAGCTATACCATATTGTCATTGCGATTGCTTGGATACCATTTTGAATCTTGGTCAAATATACAATTTTTTTCATGTCTTTGTTGTGGCTCCAACCGCTCAATTATTCTTATATTTGAATTTAGGCTTCTGCTCTGCAAACTGAAGATTTGCTTGACAAACTAAGTGTCTCTTTGACTGGCGAAGAACTTGATGTAATTGAAAAGCTTTATGACCAAGCAATGAAGCTTGAAATTGACTTCTTCTCTGCTCAGCCCCTTTTTCAGCCAACTATATTGCCCTTGACTAAAGGGCATAACCCTGCTGAAGACCATCTTGTGATTTTTAGTGATTTTGATTTGACATGCACTGTTGTTGATTCATCTGCCATCTTGGCAGAAATTGCGATAGTGACAGCACCAAAATCTGATCAGAATCAGACTGAAGATCAAATGGTTCGGTTGTCATCTTCTGATCTCAGGAATACATGGGGTTTTCTGTCCAAACAATATACAGAGGAGTATGAGCAATGTATAGAGCGCATTATGCCTGCAAATAAATGTACGGTGATTTTCTCTGTCCTCCATAAGTCTTTAGTTATTACACAAATTTGTTTTTTGCTCATATTTTGTTAGTTGGCCTTGTGTGCTTTGCAGTGGATAATTTTGACTATAAAGAACTGTCTACAGCACTTGAGCAACTTTCAAAATTTGAGAACACAGCGAATAATAGGGTGATCGAATCAGGAGTACTCAAGGGCATAAATCTAGAAGATATAAAGCGTGCTGGAGAGCGCCTGATCCTTCAAGACGGATGCCGTAACTTTTTCCAGAAAATTGTTAATAATGAAAATTTGAATGCTAACGTGCATGTTCTCTCTTACTGCTGGTGTGGAGACCTCATTAGATCTGCGTTCTCCTCAGGTATGTTCCTCAGTGTGAGCTTTAATTTATTTTCTCTTTCTGGATACTTACCATTTTAGTTGCTCATCTTCAAAATTGAGCTTGTAAAATTCAAATTCTTTTCCCTTAGGATACTGCTTCTAACAGGAATAGATTATTGTGCCCATTTTGGACTGCCTTATCAAGATTTTCTTTCTTGCTGCTCTGTTATTGCTGTATTTGTGATGCTAAATGCAGTTTGTCTTGTAACTTTTCCTCTTCATGGTGTATTTAAAAACATCTGTCCAGAATAAGGTGGTCAACAGCATTGTGAGAATCTTGAAATTTTTAGTTTTTGAGTCCTAGAGGATGACCATACTTTTGAGAATTTGTTAAGAAATGTCGAAGGATTTTGTCTCATACTTTGCTATAGTTGTTATGAGATTCATTCTATTGTTGTACAAAGAAATTGGAAAGCCATGCCACAATTTCGAGCCACTACTTGGATGTAGATAATCTTTAACTTCCAAAGATTTGATGGAAGAATATATCTTCAGCTTTTATTATGAGCATGGTAGACAGCATGTTGTTTATAAGTTACCCTTTATATTTTGATATTGCAAAGCATGACTTCTGTATTGTAATGGCTTATCAGAAAGAATTGAATCACCTTGAGTTTGAGTTATTTATTCTTTGTTCCCTTCATCATGTTCATTTGTTGGAGATATGGGCACTTTTATGTGGAATAATTGTTTCCTTGATCAAGCCTTCATTTTTTTTTTTTTTTGTGATTTTAATAATTCTTGATTTCTTTCTTAGTTGCCTTCAAGTGGTTTATTTTTTTATAATGTAACCACATTGATCTTTAGTCTACTGTTTGTGAAAATTTGGCAACTTAATTATATAAGCAAATTATTATTTTTCTAACAGATGATTTAAAGGAGTTGGATGTCCATGCAAATGAATTCACTTATGAGGGATCTGTTTCCTCGGGTGAAATTGTTAAGAAGGTGGAGTCTCCCATTGACAAAGTCCAAGCTTTTCGCAATATATTGAAGAATTCCAATGACGATAAAAGGAAATTAACTGTGTATATTGGAGACTCGGTGGGTGATTTACTTTGTCTTCTTGAAGCAGATATAGGAATCGTTATTGGGTCAAGTTCAAGCCTTAGGAGCATAGGGACACAATTTGGTGTTACATTTGTCCCATTGTTTTCTGGGTTGGTTAAGAAACAGAAAGAATACATTGAAGAAAGCAGTTCTAATTGGAAGGGTTTATCTGGCATTCTTTATACAGTTTCTAGTTGGGCTGAAGTGCATGCTTTTATTTTGGGTTGGTAGTATTTTGTGTCTTGCACACCCAAATTCATGCTAAAGTAAAAAGAAAGGAACATATATAAATATATAGTGCAATACAAAATACACAAGCAGGTGGCTAATTTTATATGGGGCCACAGAGTTTCTGCTGTCTCTCTTGTTTCTCTTACAGGGCGTTGCAATTCAGAGATATGGTGTCATTCTGATTAAGGTTCTATGAATATGCTGTAACCTGAGTATCTGCAGTTTCATGGAATTTGCTCAAGGTTTTTCTTTGAAATTTCTGTGATCATGACTATTGATACCTTTTTCCCCCTCCCTGAAATGCTGCCAGGTATGAGAAATTTCAGACAGCAATAATTCAAATGCTTGTTAGATCAGGACAACAATTCAGACTTTGAAGTCTTGTACTGGTATTTAGTAGGCTATTGCTGTTCCATTTTTTAAGAATTTGGCAGAGATCCTGTGTATTTTCAGTGGACTCATTGGTCATTTATGAATGCAGATGCAGAAGTGATGTGCATCTTTGTATTGGGCCACTTTCTATTTTATTTTATTCTGTTTATAATTTTCTTTTTGGCAGTTTTAGTCTAGGTTTTATGTTTTGTTTTGTTTTTTTTTTTTTTATGTTTCTAATTCCTGCCAATATCGTTTTTGAAAATATTAAACGTCCTCACTAGTTCCAATATTTTGCATATTGATAAAACAAATAAAGAAACAAACCTAGTAACACGCATTATAAATAATTGATTACAATTTAGAAACTAGAAAGAATTGGTGTTCTATTTGTAGAGTATATATTAAATATATTTTGATAATATTTTCTTTAAAAAAATGAGAGTAACTACATTCTCAAGGAGAAAATGGGCATAAGAAGAAAGTACAAAAAGTGTAGCTAGAAGATGAAACCTTGCTATCTTTTGTTAACCAACGCACCAATCACCATGAGGCTATCATCTTTGAGATAAATAGATAATGGAGAAATTTGAGATAAATAGATAATGGAGAAAGTGACGCGGCCATTAACTCTTTAACTTTATAGTTATATGAAACAATACTGTTTGTAGAAAAAGTAAGATAATAATTAAAAAACTATAAAATTGAAGTTATAAATCTCTTCTTTTAATCTTTTCACAAATTCATATATTCTAATAATTTTTTCCTATTTGGCTTTTTTCCAATGGTAATATTTAGCTTGCTTTCTAAGTTGGAAAGTATGTATAGGTAACCAATATTTTTTCAATTAACAAATCAGCCAATAAAAATAGAATATTCGTAATTATCGTTTATGGAATTTTCACAATGAAAGTCAGTGGAACATCCATAATTTTTTTAGAAATAGAACTTTCGAAACCTAAAGCAACTAACAATAGAAAAGAACATCCGAATCTAAAGAAATAGAATATCCAATTTAAATTGTATGTTTATATTGGCTGAATTTTTGTTGATTACCTAGCATTGTTGTTAATATTAATATCATTCTTTGATTTCTTTTCATTAATTATTCATCTCAAATTTTAACAATAACACCATATTGATCCAATTTAAAACTATTTAAGACTAAAATAAAACGATTAAAATGTTAGAAATTAATTTAAAATTTAAGTCAAATGTTGAAAATTAAAATAGTATTTTATCTTAGGTTAAATTACTCAACTAGTTTGTATAATTTCACCAAATTTATAATTAAGTTCTTATATTTTTTCATTTTAATTTAACTTTTGGAAGCTTTTCCCATATGGCAATCTCTTTTAGCGGAATGTGATGTTCCAATTATTATCACCAATGAGATATATTATAAAAATAATCAATGGATGAGATTTCATGTGTGTTTTCTCAATAGTATTCATATGCTAGGGAGCATAGTGGTCTAACAACTTGTTCAAAAGGTGTCAAGTTTGATTATTTAGTTGTCCTTTGTTAGGCTCATGGCTCATAGTAGTCAAAAGGAAGTACCCCTAAACTTAGAAAAAATTAATAACAAAGCTATATTTATTGATATTTGGCCCCTTCTAAATTTTATATTTTGATCCTTTTAAAAGAAATATAATTTTATAGTATATTTATAATAATTTTAAATGTATATTTATTTTACCAATAAAATTTAACCACATTTATATTAAATAGAATATCATTTCGATGTCAAATAAAAATTCATTTATATGCTATTTTTGTATTTTTTTTAGAAAGGTGAAAAAAAAAGCTATTTTGATAAAAAAAATAAGTGTTCAAAATAAGAGTAATATATTTTTAACCTCAATTTCTTTCTTTTACGGTTATTTTATGTATTTTTTTTCAAAAAATTCATATTATTATCCTATTTTGATCACTTAGTTATGTTATTTATTAATAAAATTATTTTTTTAAAATGATAGCTTTCCTGACTTTTTGTTTAGAATGCATAGAAAAAGCTAGATAACCATCCATTTTAATTTATTTTGGCTATTATTTGTAACTATCAACTCTCAATATCTTTAATTTGTAGTTTAACATCATACTTTAACCAACATTTTTTAAAGTGATGGCTAAATGGTGGTTAAAATAATAAATAAAAATTAATGATTATGTAGCATTCCTCTAATTTCATTATTATAATGGCTTCTTTTATGAGATAAGGAAAAAAAAAA